>JBCEWB010438033.1:3242-20053 GCA_039654565.1 Peronia peronii | reverse complement strand
TTACCAAAACCGTAACCATCACAGACTTTAAAATCCCCACCTGTTGAAGGAAATTTTCAGTGTTATTAGTTCAAATTAGTTTATTAATGTATTAGACCAAATTTAACATCTTGTGACAGATGAGTTTGCTGAGAAGAAAAGCAGGGTTCAAAATAGTGTAAGGAGAAAGAATAGAAATGTAAAGATTGATTGTATGTTGTCTTCAATTTGTAGAGTAGTGCTAAATAATTCAGTGTTTAAGGGGTTCATTTCCCTGTGTCAGTGAAGCTTCAGTTTTATTACGTGGACAAGAGAAAATTCATTGCGACATTCAGCCAGAAACACAGTGAGAAACAACGACGTTCAGCCAGTCCACAAACATGCATCTCGTGTTCATAGTGCTTGGAGCTTTGACATTATGTGTATGGTTTCAAGGTAAGATTGTTATTCAATGTTAATAAATGAAAACTACATTGTCTTTGTAAAGAGCTTCATTTGCACAGCTCTTTAGCTAAGGTATTTGGATATTTTCAAGAATTACAGATCAAAACAATGGTTGACTTCTTTTTCCCCCTTCTTTTCTTCCCTCTTCTCCCTCCTCCCTCCTGTGGGGACATGTATGTAAAATATGTGGTTTTGATTCTGGGTGAATTACGGACGTTCAGAGAATTATGGCAAAGAGGAGACAGAGAATTGGTCTTGGTTTTATTTACAGCGACATTTTTGTTTTTTGGTGACCCTTTTTTTTCAGTAAGTGTGTGACTGTCTGTTGTTTTCTTCTTTGATATTGTGTTTTATTTGGTCAGAATCCAAGTCATTTCATCAAACAATCAGTTGTTTGTTTTATTCAGTTCAGGTTCATCCTGGTTAATGAAGGATTAAATTTACAGATTTGATACTCGTGCACAATATTGATGGAACAACAAATTGTTCTTCAAATTTTGTAATGATTTGTCACATCCTATATTTTCCAGGTGGAAAACAAGAAAAATGTTGTACATAATGGAAGTATCCTGTAGGGAATCCAAGTGTATCAGTTATTTCTAGAGTATTTCTCCTGTGGGTGTTTGTGTTTTTTAAAATTTGTGCAGTGAATTTCATTTTGAACTTTTCCCATGTTTTTTTCTCTGGATTACCCAGTAAAAGTACCCATTGATGAAAATTTTAAAAATCATCCATTAACTTATCTACAAATATGAATAATCTTTTGAAAATAAATCAGTATTTTTAAAATTCTGTTTAAAACTTTAAGTGAGATTGCATAGTTTGTCAGGGATTGATATTTTATGTGAAAAGTAAAAGTCATTGACTTATTGTTCAGTGACAACATTTTTTTTATGATATATGAATGCAGCGTGTGCTGATTTTTTTGTTTTATTATTAAATTGTTTCCCCTTGCAGATACAACAGCTGCAATGCAAAAGCCTGTTACAGCACAAGAAGGAGAAAATGCTGAGCTGAATATTGTTTTTCAAGATACAAGTGCTTCATTGATTGTTGTGAAATTGGACAAAGGGGACGGAAGTCCTCCCGGCGATGTAGTCTTTGCATATCCTCGGACAAATGGAATTAAAGTGCAGAGTGACTATGATGACAGGCTATCAGTTGATCTCACGTCATCACAGAACTTGAGAATGACTTTGTCCAGAGTGAGTTCACAAGATGCAGGGGTATTCAAATGCTACTCTGGTCTTCAAGAAACTGCGGTTTCAGATTGTGGACAAATGCTTATCATAATTCGTAAGTCGAATCATTTTTCCAGTACATGACTATCATTTTGCACATACACTTTGTTTTAATAAAATAGAGCAGTCAGTATTTTAAAAAAAAACTGTACTAAAATATGTCATCATTTTGTTGATATTAGAGAGATGCAAAAATGTTAAATTAATTGTCCTCTGAAAGCTTACATAACAAGTCCTGCCACTGTAGAGAATGAGTTAATATAATGAGTTCAAGTGATGAGAATGAGTTAATGTGACAAATATGATTGAAGACGCACCGTATGGCATAGATAGTATTATGATTATGTGAAGTAAACATTATTTTGTTTTCAAAAGGAAATTAACTTCATGGCTGGTGAAACCTGCGAAAATACTTACATCCACACATGCATGGATGAATATAGGGTAGAATATCATGGAATAGCATCAGAACAAGTCAGACATTGTCACTGCTGTATGTCCATGGTATAAATTGGACTTAAAATTTATGCAGCAAAACAGCCAATGTCTCATGGCATTTTTGAGCATGGAGCTATTGGATAATTTATTAAAAAAAGGAAAAGCAATAATAGCATTAGGTTTTTGTTCAATGGAATGAGATGGGAACAACTCATCAAATGACTTATGCTCTACCTACATCTTTCTCAATATTTTAGAAGTGCTGAACATGTATTATCTCTTAGCAGTGATGATATATTAAGTTTACATATGAACTAGAAATTACAGGATTGTTTCCATGAGTATTATGACTGCCAGGATTGTGCTGTAGTAGGGCACAGACTTGACAAACCAGACAGAGAGATTCAGTTCCCAGGGGATGACCTGGACAAATGTGGGAGAACAAATAATCCACTGTCCATCCAAGTTTAACCCTTTGAGCATCAGATCTAGAATTTTGAGACAGCTTATTTTATACCCACAGTTCTGATGAGTACAGTTCTTATCTCTCAGAAGATGCAGTACTGATGTTTTAATTGTCTAGGCTGCCAGAAGTTACCAATTTTTAAGACATTGGGGCGTTTAATGGACTAGCTCAGTATTCCATTTCTTCTTAGATTTTAATACCCTCTGATTATAACTTGAGGCTGCAAGATAAATGGCACATCTACAGCACAGATTCAGTATTCTGAATCTATCGGTATGGACCTTTTCAAAAATGTAAGGCTATTAAAGTTTTCAGGGAGAATTCCTGACGATTCTGTATTATGTCTCAATGAAGAAACAGTGTCAGTAGAAACATTATTCACTTCTTTGACAAAAGCATATGTGCATCACTAATGCTCATTGAATAGAATTGTCATTTTTTTTTTTTTCAGTTTGAAATTGTCCAAATAGATTTTATAATATTTATGCTTTTATAGGACTAAAATAAACTATGAGCCTTTAACATCAGAAAATAGTCTCAAGACAAGATTCCAATAAAAAATGTGTGTTCTGTTACCAGAAAGGTCTACAGAAGAAACAACAGAACAAACTAGCAAGGCTGGTGGAGGTGGAAAGGTTAACCTGTTTGTTGCAAAGCAAATTGCTCATTGTTTCTTTTTGTTTCTATTAAATGAAAAATTGCTGATGTCACCTTTCTGACACCACTGTAGTTTGTTTTAGGGGCCATAGACGGGCGTGAAAATACTAATCATTTGTCACACAGAAGAACTGCTCAAACCATTTGAAAGGTTCTCACACTTTCAGTGTGTTATCACACTCAGTGTTGTCATAGAATGACGTGGCCTTACTTTACTGCACACAAGCAAATGGTGCTGGACCCACAGAGAGTCGGGTTTTCTTCTGTGTAACTGAGTCATTGATGACTGCTTATGAAACGAACAAAAAGGAAGTAAATATAGCTGAATTTCTGATATCCTTGCTGAATTATTAGGAATAGCCATCTGCTAGCTTGTTATCATGCATGAGTTAGGCCTAATTTTTTTGCATTTGATTATTATTTCATGGTTTCCATTGGAGCATGTGATTTTCATTTTTATTAGAATTTCTGGTTGCTTTAAGTATTATAATTGCTATGATATATGTGAGTTTATTTTTGCCATTAGTCAGTATCTTGTAACAGGGAATGGCAGATGTAATGAGCAAGAGTTACATGTCAAAAAGAACAAAATTTGATGGAGCTGTTATCAAGACTGAGGATTTTTTTTTTTAGCACTTTTGTTATCCCTTATACATAGAAACATCAAAAAGAACAAAATTTGATGGAACTGGGATAAACGTTACATTCTATATACATCTTTCAACCTCCTGGTGGAGGTTATCTCAATTTGGGATAAAGAATAATCTTTCTTTTTTGAGCATTTCCTATTGGTTCATCATACATTACTCATTCTGTAATGGGATGATAACCATGTGTTTTCTTACGGATTGATAAAATCATTTGAAAAGAAAATGTATCCTCGTCACTTGTTACAAGATTCCCGAATCGTTTTAAAAAATGGCTAGCGCCCAGTGGGTTCCTTTGTCAACTATATAATAGACCTGGATGAGATACCTAGAGATGCTGGAATACTGATCACTCAGAATCCATTTGTTCTAAAATTTATTCTCAATGTAATATTCAATGTCAGAACATCTTTAAGCTTTTTATATATGTTAATGTGAAAAGCTCTTTGGATGAAATGTGAAAACTGCTTTATGAACCAAAGAGAAGTGACTGAAAGAGTGAGTGAGAGAGAGAGTTATTGCAGGGTGTGTCTGACTGTGACATTTAAGTGTAATCACAAACCCCAATTTGTGTGGCTCTTATATTACTGGCTGGGTAGAATGAGGCATAAAGGGGAAAACTCTGATGGAAGGAAAATGTCAGAAGGCAAAGGCCGGAGGTCAGGGCTATGAAGCATAGTGGAGTTTTTGTCATGTACATCATGTTCAGTTAAAATGACCAGTGTGAAATATCACCAAAAGAGAGAGAAGATATCACAAATAGAGTATTTTACGTTGTATTTGCTGTGTTTGCTGTTAGATTATCTTTCTGCCTTGAACAGTGTCATTTCAAGGCAGTGCCATTTGTAGACTGGCATAGCATGACATTATTTAAATGGTACAATTTGAGTCATTCCATTTACTTAATCATGAATAGTGAGAACAGATGCGCATGCATCCCATTCATCCCACTGCCTTCACTCATTGTATCATTTAAGTCAGACACACTGCAGAGTTTTAGGTTTTAAGCATTGTATAGTCTCTCTTTCTGGTTTCATTTCCCCATAAGTGTATATGCTGTTAAGAGTGTAAACACAGGGGATCCGTTTTTTACACGTGGCATTGCAGTCTTGTTAACGGCAGGCGAGGTACCAAAGAGAGTGGCTCCCGTTGGTGTCACGTTAATTTACATGATCCGAGCTTGAGAGAGGAATAGCATCAGTCGCCACATGAATCTGCAGTACACAATACCATCCATTGATGACGCAATAGAGCGATAATGGATACTCTCCAAACAAGAGAACTGCTCATGAACTATTTTAACTCTCCAGGTGGATCGCTTCCATGGTGAAATAGCAAGTATTTTATAAATACTGCCGACAGAGATAACAGATGATCTTGGGTAAACATATTACAAGGGCATAAGTGTAAATTTTAATATTATATGTAGAGAGATGAATTGTTATAATAATTACCAAAGATATAGGTAGAAGGCAGATAGGTAGACTGAAAGATAGAATGATAAATTACAACAGAAAGGCAAGTGGACCGACTGATGCAGACAAAGAAATAGTCAAATTGATAGCTAAAGATATATCGATACCTAGGTAGGTAGATAGATGGATTGACATATAGAAAGACAGACAAATTGATGGATGGATAGATGGTTGGACAGATAGATAACTAAATAGATGGATGGATGGATGGATGAATGAATGAACAGATAGATAGATAGAAGGATGGATAGATAGATGGGTGATTAGATAGATAAACAGATAGACAGGTGATAATAATTCTATTGATTGGTAGATAGACAGGAAATGGACAAATAAGAGGAGAGATAGAATATTCAGATAATGATACAAATGGAAATTTGCTGTCTGTGATTAAGGAATTCACATTAAATTGTGTTAAATTGACAAAATAAGAGATATATAAACACAGTGCTGAAAATTAAAGATCAAGATGTGAAGAGAGATAGAGAGAGAGGGAAAGAAAGTGTGCAAGAAAGTGAACAGATAAACAAAAATGTATTACAAACAATGTCACTTACAAGCCAAATTCAGTTTTTCTCCAATCTCAACCCATTGCTTGTTCAAATATACTCTGTTGCAATAATTGATGTTTGTCTTGTGTAGGTTTGCACCTTTTGAATTAATTAATATTTTACAAGAGTCTCATTTTCTTTGGATTTCACGAGAGAAAGATGGGAGGTTTTTACTGCAACCGTAAAATGGTCTCATGATTTTTTTTTCACAAGAGAAAATGGTGAGATAGTAGAAAAACGTGAGATAACCACTCCGGCGCCAACGCATATTTTGGTAGTGATAGATAAGACCTCTCGGCAACTCACCTCATGTGATGTTATTTCACAGAGGTCAACTGCCGGTAACGAGTAGAAAGCAGGTCCCACTGTGTTTACGCTCTTAAGTGATGTTAATAAAATGATCAATGTTACATTGTCACAGAAAGGGACATCTTCATCTTAACTCTGTCTTAAATTATCAAGGGTCCTCATGTGACAGACATTGGGTTTTGCTTTTTTTTTGTTTAGCAGTGCATCAGCACAGTTATGGCTACATGTCATTATCCTATCTCCTGTCCTAGAGTAGTAGGAAAATAGATCTTATGGTTCTCACCAACTTTTTTCTATAGTTGTCACCAGCTTGTGGCAACATTTGCATTATCCCATATCCCATCCTAGTGTTGTAGGAAAATAGATCTTATGGTTGTCACCAACTTTCTGCAGGCAACAAATTTGTGTTATTTTTTCCAATTAAGATACATGCACTTCAATGTTTACAGTTTCTTGGAAAGATATTATATGGTGGGAAAAAAATAAAGGGTTAGATATTTCCTACTCTTCCATGCAAACAAATTGACATCTTTTCTGTGAGTTATGCCCAGTCTTGTCCATCTGCTGTGGTTACTGGCTAGACCTGGGTGTCTGCAAACCTTTTCTTAATTCATTTCTTGATGTTGTGTCTCCAGGAAGATGAAGTCTCCCAAAAATGGCAAATTTACTGCAGATTTTCTTGATATGACTCCACATTACTTTATAGCTATCGACGTCATGTAAATGACATTTCAAAGCTTTGTCATCACACTAGTGGACATGACATTAGCCTTATCAATGCCAGGATTTCTCCAGTTCTTCTGTGACACTACAATGTCATAGAGGTATCAGTACTATATAACTTTTAGCAGTTGAAAAAGTTTACTAATTTGAGGAGAAGAGAAAGGAATGAAGTTACAGAGGTCTTGTTAATGAACGGGTCTGGTGCCACAATATTCTTCATAGGCACTTCATTAATACTGATAATGCTTAATGGGAATGATTTGATCCTCAGAATGTATTTTTTCTTACCTTATCTTATGATCCTATACATAATAGTTGTATACACTATTGTAATCACAGAGGCAAGTGAAATCCTATCTCATTTTGTCTAGTCTTCTCTCATTTTCACTTGCCTTACTTTACTTTATATTCACTTACCTTACCTTACCTTACCCTACCTTTCCCTTACCTTGCCTTACCTCACCTTAACTTACCTTTCCTTACCTACTTTACCTTACCTCACCATACTTTACCTTAACTTACCTTACCTGACCTACCTTACCCTCCCCTCCCCAACGTTACCTTATCTTACCTTACCTTATCTTATCTTATCTTACCAGATGTTTACATTGTCTTACCTTATCTTGTTTCATCTTATCTTATCTTGCCTTCCATTTTCTTCTCTTCTGTCATCTTATCTTATCTCATCTTATCAACGCATAGTTAAATTTCCCATTATTGCTACCCCAGGTAAGCCCAACCCTCCCACCATTGTGTCAACATCCAGTCCACTAGTGGGCTCTGATCTGATCCTGACCTGTCAATCATCATCCATGAGCCTGCCTGCCAATCATGGTCTGTCTACTGACATTTGGTGGACCAATGAGAATGGTGAAGAAATCACAGAATCCGCAAGAGTAAGTGACATAATTATATGTTGATAGTGTTGAGCATATGTCAGGCAAGTCTAGGATTCTCAAATTTCCATCAGTTTTTCTTTCTTTTTTTTTTTTTTCTTTTCCATTTTTTTCCTCGTAACATTTGTTTATACAGCATTTTTTTCCTTTTCATACACTCCAAAACGGTTAACATGAAATTTGCGGGGAATGGAAAACCTATTTTGCAATAACCGAAACTGCCATTTTGTAACAGTGAACGCAATGCTTGAAAATGGTTTCATTTAGAGACATACTTTTACATATATTAGTAGTATGTCTATGGTATTACATTATTATCGTACTCCCCTGAAAGAGTTTGACATTACATGTACTTTCTGCAGATGCCTGACTTTTCATTAAATGTTCATTAATTTTAGAGATCAGTGTTAATTTGAAAGAAAACTAAATTATATCACTACATATACTAGCAGCCAAAGCCCGCAAGAATTGAATAGCTAGATCTGGATTTGCTGTAGTTGGTTGGCTAGATCTAGATCTATGTCTTTTTGCCTCTTGTTCTCTTACACTTCGACATGTTTAATTTTGATGAATTCGCTACTAGGCCTGCCATCTAGATTTAAACTAGATTTCTGGAAAATTTTAAGCGCGCATTGATAGATCTGTTTTCGGTATGAAAATGAAGAAAGCCCGTCGACTTCTCAGTACTGTCTCTCAAGAAACACTGACAAGCACAACTGATTTGGCTGATCAAATGCCTGCACCCCAAGTGTATATGATTGAAAAGACAAAGGCCAATGGTTAAGGGGGGGGGATGCATTCACTAATACCCTGATTTTGCAGCTATAAATAGCAACAAAATCATATAGCAGCCTGACACATGCACGAAATACGCCACACCCTCACACACAGTATGTCATACTCGACGGGGGCCGTGAGGGACGGTTGAGGTGTGAAGTGGGAGAGGGTAGGTGCTTGTGCCATAGGCCTTACCTTTCATTTTGTGTCAGTGCTGGGCAGTACAACAGATTGTGGGTGCTTGACACACTCACAAATGATGTCTTTGTCGGAAGAAATTGACCCGGTACCTGAGCTTGGTCTTGGTTATCCCTTAATATGAACGAAAAGTGCGATCGGGGAAGTGAAAGCCATTCGTAATAAGGGTAGTTTCCGTATCAGCCCATAGTTTTATGTCATATTAAGCATAACAAATTACATAGCAAAATAACCATTCTGAATGATTATTTTGTCGTAACGCAAGTTTCATTTCAAGCATTTTAGAGTGTATTTTACACTTTTCTTATTTGAGCTCTAAATTTTTCACACCAGATGTATGGTTGAACTTTTTACTGTTATCATATCTAAAGGTAAGCCTGGAGAAGTTAATAGTGGTGTGTCCATGTGGTTTCACAATGGTGAGAACATCATCTCACAGGGAGCAATTAGTAGAAATAGTGAAAACTGCACACATAAAAAAGTTAATTTCATACTTGATGAATGCAGCTTCTTGGATAGTGACTAACTATTGTAACTACAATTTTAAAGCAAAGATTATTCCTCATAGGTTTATATATTTTTTCATATATGGAACAATGGCCATTATCCTACAGTTCTTCTTCCAGATTGCGAGACAATTTGTTTACACAATTAGACACAATTAAATTGTTAGACAATTCAAGGCATTAGATCACTTTTTAATTTTTTTTACTGAGGTAGATGGCCTTTCAATCCGATCCTAAGAAAGCAGGATTATCTCAGCTTTCAGTACATGCCAAGTTTGCTGAGAAAATTTTTTGTAGGCAGAAATTTGGAATTTGGAAATTTTGTGGGGACATCAGCATCACCACTTACTCTTAGTTTAATTTTTCACTGCTGCCAAGGGCTCCTTAATGCACATAACATCCACATGGGATCTCCGAAATATATTCACCTTTATATATTTGCGCTTATTTGAGATGGTTAAGGCATTGGATTTTTCTACTTAAGGGAATAGGGGATTGTTGATCACTGAAAAAAAACAAGCAGTTCTTAATCTTTCCCATCCCCCAGTAGGATTTGATCTTACAACATTTTTACCACAGATACTGATACCCTCAGCCATCACACCCCTTATAGATTATTAGATACTTCGCATTAGACATTTGGTATAGATCTGAAAAGTTAATGGCCTCAAATAGCAGACATTGAAAGGAATTGACTTTACAGTTGCAATCCAAGAATTCAACTGTGAAGTGTACAGATATTGATGAACATGTAAAATTGTTTGATCAATATTTTTAGTCTTTATTATGATAAGAAAACCCTTATGGACTCACTCTGTTTCAACATGATCATTATCAAGGGAAAAAATCTTCCATTTCATCTCCTTTGTCATCAGATTCATGTGAACTATAATGATCAGCTGGTGGTGGAAAACATTGAGCGTGGAGACAAGGGCCAAAAATTCTATTGCCAGTCTGCAGACTCCACTGCACGCCAACCCTTGAGGTCTAATTTGAGCCCGGCCTATACACTGCAGCCAGAGTGTAAGACTTACTTTGGAATTTTTAGAAAGAGTTCTTCTGGCGAATTTTTTCCAGATAATATATTAAGACGAAACCCAAGATATCCTATATTGATGTCTCACTGTCACATGTATGTGCATTCCTTGATTCATAACTGGCAAATTCTGTAGACTGTGATTACCTGTCAGCTCAAAATCTCTTTGTTCCAAGGCACTGAAATAATGATGTGAGTCTTGGCTATCCCTGCTGTGAAACAACAATCTCAGAACAAGAGCATTTTTACCCTAATCAATGATTCATACCCAGAAATCACTGTCATTTGTCATATCCAATAGCTTTATGCTCAGGCTGTGGATATATTCAGGAAATGAAAGTGCCCACAGGAAGGATTTTTATCCCTTATTTGTTTAGTGGTTAGTACAGTTGTCTGTGTTGTATTTCTAGAGTCAGAGCCCCGGACAATTGTAAAAAATAGTTGGCAACCCAGGGCTCAAAGAGTTAAATGGAAAGAAAACTTGTGATTGCCTTTTAAAGTCATGCATGGAAATGAGGGAGGAGGGGGCAAGGTGTGGAAATGAAAATTGAGTTTTTAAGTGATTGTATGTGTATATGTGGCTGAATGAATGCAAGAATGAGAGATAGAAAGAGAGAATGTGAGAGAGAGAAATGAAAAGAATTTGTTAACACTTTGAAAAGAAGAAAAACAAAGAAAGCAAATTGACAAAAAAACACTTCTTTTCCTTAAGTTTATAGTTGTTTGTGTATGTTTGTTTTGATTTGTCTCCATTGTCCAATATTTCAGTCTCACCAACACGTGATGACATCTCTCTGACACCCAGCCTTGAGAATGATGCGGTTGTGCAGAAACAGTTGAATGAAGAGATCAATTACAGGTGTGAGGCAAACTGCCAGCCGGCCTGCAACATTACCTGGCTATACCAACCTTTGAACTCTTCGAGGTAAGATCTGCTATCTTGTAGGATAATGATTCTCCTTATCACAGTGATAAAGTGTAAACTGAAGCACATTTGTTAGGGTGTATTCAGAGATCCATGGGACTTGCCAAGACAATCTTGCAAGGCACAGTGGAAGGAGAGAAAAGGAGAGGCAGACAGAAAAAGAATGAGAACAAAATCCCGGAATGGACAAGTCTGACATTGGACAATACCCGGAGAGAGACAGAAAAAAGAGAGGGAGGGAGTTGGTTGTCAGGTCATCTGTGAACATCCATGGGCTGACTTTCATATTGAGGGATAGGTGATAGGATTGACTAGAAACTTTTTTTATTGAGATAAGCCTCGTTTACCTGATACAGTGTTTGCCTATCACCTAGTCAAGCAACACTGATATAGTTATTGTTTAGATGGGAACCTATTCTTTAACAATATGTGCTATGGATCCCTCACACAGATAGGACTTGTACAGATCCCTCGTGCAGATTACACTTGTACAGATCCCTCATGCAGATGACACTTGTACAGATCCCTTTTGCAGATGACACTTGTACAGATCCCTCATGCAGATGGCACTTGTACATATCCCTCATGCAGATGACACTTGTACAGATCCCTTGTGCAGATGACACTTGTACAGATCCCTTGGGCAATTGACAGTTATATTGATCCCTCATCCAGATGGGGTTTATAAATTTTAAGTGTTAAGCCATCTACGAGAAGGAAAACTTCAAACTCAAACCTATTTGAAGAAGGACGAGCTGTGCAAGGAAATCTGCCCAAGACATGTCACATGAGTGGTGCACAACCCGTAAGGTGATGCCCGATGATGTCAGCCAGAATAAATGTTTATGTTGATAAGGAAGAAGATGATTCTTCTTTCAGAGCTGTGGTTGAAGTGACCCTGGCATTTTGGTACTTTCAGTGCAATTTTCCCAGCAGATTCCTTTTTGAACTCCATAGGAATGATGCTAGGAGTTCAGATAACTTCAAATGTGTACAGTGATACAAACTTTTATCTGTATGCATATGAACGTTATTGGATTTTGCATGCATATTGTGAAAGAATTTCCTTTTGAGGGCAAATGAAATTTATCTTATCTAGTCTTATATTATTTTATCTTATCTTGTGTCATCTTGTCTTGTCTTATAAGTGGATAGAAAGAAAGGGAGATATGATGTAAGAAATGCCTAATATGTGGGAGATGAATAACACAACCAGTGCTTACCATCTACATGTTTTTATCCAGTGATCACCCAGTTTCATCTCCCTCTTTTTCAGATTTGGAGAAGTGAATGGGTTAAGAGACCGGCAAGTGCTGCAGATGTATGTTAGCCGCACAAATGAAGGATCCTATCGCTGCAAGGCAGAAAACAAACATGGCCATGTTCGCCAGAACTTCAACCTTGAAGCCATGTGTAAGTCATTTTGCTCAGTAACCCTTTCATGAAAAGTTGTAAAAATTTTGCCTCACTTTTAGGTAAAATAAGATTGCCGCCGTTTGCTATGAGCATATGAAGCACTTCAATAGTTTTTAGCTGGAGCGAAAAAAAACTGCAGTGATAAAAATCATGTGGTTATGCTTCAGTGGTACGTAACATATTATTTAACAATAGTTTAAGTAGTATGGCCAGTCTTATGAAATTGTTCTCACGTAGAAAGCTTCCACTTCATTTCTTTGTTGTCTAGGTGTAGATGAATAGCACTGGCTTTTTTGTTCATTATTCGTACATAGCCACCACTGCTCTCAACATATGCACATTTTTATTTGTCAGAATAGTTTGAATTTAACAGAAGATAGAGAGAAAGGGCTATTTTTGCATATTCTACGATAGAACAGTTTCCCCAATTTGGTCTATAGGAGGAAAGTGAACGGATGCAACGATAAGTGATATGTTACACATCTCTGTGTTTTGTAACTCGAGAAATGTCTGTGTGTTAATCTGTCAAGACTGACTTATCATACTATACAATAGAGCACCCTTCCATACAGCTTACAGTATAATAAAAAAGGACTCATAATGTGTCATTAGAAAGCATGAATTGTGATTTTCAACCATAAATGTTAGCCTTCACCATTTGATGAGGTTTGACAGCCCGAACTCAACCTTTGAAGTCTTGTAGAATCTTCACTTTCTTATCTAATAATCTGAAACTTCATGGATTCCCTTAAGTGAATCAGCATGTGAGCACTTTTGACTCTGACAAAGTTGAAACCTCTACTCATCATGGCACATGCATTTTTGCTACCCTATTCCTTTGCGCCCCGACTTTATATATATGATGTTATATTCTCCGCCACACATGATGTGAGATGTGACAGCCCCTGATTTCTTAAGAAGGAAATAAAACTTTCCCTTTTCTCTTAATAGTGTCAAGGTTATCAGACCTCTACTTTTTATAATAAAATCTGTTGTGTGGGTTTACGAGTGAAACACTATGGCCTAATGAAACGCAAGAACAGATCAATGAAAACTTGCATGCAAAAAAAAATTTTGAATATGAAATATTGGGGTGTGACAAATCCCACTATATACTAGAATAGTGCAGTTTTCTATTATGTTGTGAAGATATGTGTCATCACAAAAATCCTGATGCTCTAGCACTTTGTACTGACACTTTTAGAGTCAGTTGACTTTAAAATTCTCAGCAGAAAGTATTGCTGGCATATCTAGGTTTGTTTGATGATATTCATTCATGTTCCAAGTGAGACATTTACATCTTAAGACAACATTAACTGAATACTTTTGTACTACACAACAGTTGTTATTTGTAGAGAAATTCAAATACAAATTGTAATGAGGAAGGTACTGCTTGGCTAGGGTTGAATCATGACATACATTTGGTGATAGTTTGATTTTGATGTGACAACCACTGATAGACCTAACAAATTCTTTGATTTAAGACAGTGATGTCCATGTGGTTATGTGATGCAATCTCCACATTTCACCCCAAACATTTTGAATGATTGTCCTGTGGGAATTGGTTGCTTGAGTTGTGATGTGCCCTTGAAATTGTCCAGCAAACATTTTTGTGGCAATGCTGTATTGTTTATTTTGTTTAGATTGTTGTTAATCTTTTAAGTCTCAGGGCCTTCTAAGACCCAGGGCAGCTTTTGAAACAGTAAAATAGTATAACTCTGAAGTAGTGTTGAATGTCAGTACTCCTACACTGAAAAATTATTAGTTTGACTGAAGGTTGGTTGTCATTAACAGTCCAAATTTTATGGTTATTACTTTTTGTCCAATATAAATAAGTCGAAATGTGTATTTTATTCAGTTTGATTGAGTCAGTCAAATTGGTACCATTCAGTTGACAGGGTTAGTGTATATTTTCATGTTTCTGTGACAGACATGACATCACCTGAGATCAGCATCAATGGCATTAAGCGCAATGCAGACCGGATGCTGGAGAACACAACGGTCCAACTGAAATGCGAATTTGATGCCAATCCTCAGCCTGCAGTCAAGTGAGTAAAAACAATTGAACAGCATTGCAAATCATGCAGGTCATGTAATATCTTTCTGTTTTGTTGTGCTGAATGTTATCCATGCACGAGTATTGATCCTTGTGCCAAAAACTAATGATTTCTGATAGAACACAGAGACCAATTTTGACCAAAAGTTTCATATTCCAACATCATCATTACAGTGGTCTCCGCCTAAGAACCCGGTCTGTCTAAGAACCCACCTCTGCTGCGAAACAGAATTTTTCGTATATAATTTGCCCCTCTAAGAACCCGCTCGGGGCGCTCCCAAATAAAAAAATCCGCCTAAGAGCCCAGTGTTGGGCCAAGACACCCAGTTGAAAGACATAGTGCTAGATGTGCAGTAAAATGGGGACAGCGGTGGAGAGAACAGGTAGACAGAGGAATGGAAGTGATAGTTGATGTATGACTGCATAATCAGGCCACGTTGTTAACCCGTCACCATTTCTTTGTTTGACAACACGTGGGATAGCACCTGTGATTGGCTTTGGGGATAAAGAGGAGTAAGTTTAGCCTCGTAACTGGTCAGCTGTTTTGCTACTTCGATCGGTCGGTAAACACTTGAGTCACTCCTGCGATTATCCACGGCTTGGCATAGCAATATCTTGTTTTCAACAGTGATACCATTATGTGAAAACTCATACGGCATTTAAGTGCTGGACAGTATTGATGTAATTATACACTAAAAATGATCAGGTTCCGTTCCGTTTTGGGATTTGGTCCCTTTCAGCTTGCCTCGGAAGGGCGGTGCCATATCGGGATACCCGAATATTGCATTTGCATGTTAGACTTTGCATTTTTTCCATCGTTGGCCTTTGTGGCCGTCCGCCTCCTGCCTGCCCAGCTCTCAGTCCGCCCGAGGATACGTGCCAAAGCTGCATCACAGTCAAACTCCACTATCGGTTCCCCCCGGGATTTCCGAGTAGTTACCAAACCATCATGTGTGGGCCCAGTTGTGGCAGTGCATTTAGAGAGGGGGGTGCACCTAAAGAACCCTCTCCTGCCACAACCGATCACGACTAGCTTCTGCCTTGGAAATGGTTGCCGGGGACACGGAGTGGAATATGGGAGATCGTCGCTTCAGTCTCCCCTCCTCTCATCCAGGAATTGCTAGATCTAATTATAACATACACTCAGGGAAGAAGACTGTATTTATTCACGTAGATAAAACTTTAATTAACGGTAACGATCAACTAATCATAGTAGTGAAGACAATCTGTGGTCAGACGGGTTGCGTAACTTTTCAGTCCGCCTAAGAGCCCGCTTTTTTTGTCTCCCAACGACCAGGTTCTTAGGCGGAGACCACTGTATCATCATTTTATATAAATGTCTTGAATATTGAGATGTAGACCATTCATTGGAAACTAATAAATGGATTAAAATAAAACAACAAATCTGGGGTACTTGGAGATGTGAAGTCAAGACCGAGGTAAAGAGGAAGGCTGAATTGCCAAGAAATCGAAAACAAAGCAAGGACAGGAGAACTTGGAGGTGGTTTGTCATCATCGTCATCATTTTACAGAAATGCCTCAAATTTAGTCATCGTCATCCACTTTCTAACCACCAGTGGGGCAAGGCTCCCCTATACATGATCTCTTCTACAAACATTATAACTACCAGTAGGGCAAGGATCCTCTGTATATGATCTCCTCTACAAACATTCTAACCACCAGTATGGCAAGGATCCTCTGTTTGTAGAGGAGATCATAAATATTCTAACCACCAGTAGGGAAAGAACCCTCTATATATGATTTCTTCTACAAACATTCTAGCCACCAGTAGGGTAAGGATCCTCTGTTTGTAGAGGAGATCATAAGTATTCTAACCACCAGTAGGGCAAGGATCCTCTATATATGATTTCTTCTACAAACATTCTAGCCACCAGTAGGGCAAGGATCCTCTGTTTGTAGAGGAGATCATAAATATTCTAACCACCAGTAGGGCAAGAACCCTCTATACATGATCTCCTCTACAAACATTCTAACCACCAGTAGGGTAAGGATCCTCTGTTTGTAGAGGAGATCATAAGTATTCTAACCACCAGTAGGGCAAGGATCCTCT
>JBCEWB010437813.1:0-20055 GCA_039654565.1 Peronia peronii | reverse complement strand
ACATGCATACATGCATACATACATACATACATACATACATACATACATACATACATACATACATACATACATACATAGATTACATACATCTACATACTTGGTACATACATACATGCTGTGGTGAGAATAACTGTTAAATTCCCTTTCCCTCGCTCCTTCTCATTGCCTTTTCTCATATTTATAACGTCAACATTGTAAGTACGAAATCATTTTAATGTGCACTTATCAAAGACTGAGTTAAATAAGTCAAAACCTTAATCGATAAGGACACCAATGCATATCTGACGAGTTACCTGAAAGTATACCCCTGGAGGGACTTATCTGTCAAACGGATTATTACACCTGTCCTACGCGCATCATTCCAGGAAGTTCACCTATTTAGGTCATGTCATACTAGATCTAAATGGGTCGGGTGGCCAAGGCCTTTCAAGTTAGATCTATCGCAGGACGATTTTGTTCATAATTCAAATCAGTGATAGTTCAGGATATTATTTGTTCCGACAATCGAGATTATACTTACTAGTGAAAAACGCCTGCAAGTTATGAATTAAATGATTTAACGATGTTATTTAAATTCAGCAGTTGACACGGTGGGATCCAGGTAGGCCATGTTGATAACTTCCCGTTACGGACATGTTTCTGTCTGTGCTTTCATGATATCCGGCTTGTTCGGATTCTTAAATTAGATCTGGACTGCACAGGTGAAGTAATAGTACTGTAATACATTCGCTCAGTGTACGTTAAATGGATCGGACTAATAATTAGACCCTGATTTGAATCGAGCGTTTATTTGATTTAAACTATAGATTAGATCTAGATCAAGATCTATTTAATATTATATTAGATCTATTCCATTTGTGGGTTTTCTAGCACTAAACAACTGTGATTGATTGTGTAATGTCAGACACACTATGAAAGTGGGTGACATCAATACCAGGGTAATAGTCGGTTTGTCAGATTAGGACTGCATTTTGAAATATTTTAGTGGAAGTCATTGAAAAATTCACAAATCGCAACACAGTCCACTCAACATTCTTTTTAAGAAGTAATAAGGACTTCTCTTGGTGACGGGTTTTCGTCTCAAGTGAAAAGAAAGCCCAGCCTCAAATAAGATCATATAGACAGGAAACGTGAAAACAACCAGATCTAGGCCTAGACCTAGATATCTAGTTTTTCATGTGTTTCTTATGGAAACCTTTCTCAAATATTGATAATATCATTTATTCAACAAGTTTTACTGGTACACATAAGCCTAGATCTGGATATCTATATTATAAAAGACTAGCTCTAAATAACATTTTAAGATTTACTGATCATCAGGATCTTCAGGCATTGGATTAAAATTGATACAGACTCAATCAGTGACAGTGATATCAGTTATACAGCATTTAAAAATTTGAATGCCACAATTTGTGATGTATCTGTAGTTCTGTCAACTCATTTACACTGTAAACAAAGATCAACTCAGAAGCCAGTGTTTCACTTTCTGAAATGGTTCATTGACAAAATTCTTGTAGGCAATAAAGAATCATAGTGGGTTTTATGTTTTTGACAAGCTCTTTAGTAACAGTCTTCTTCTTCTGTAATGGAAAGAAATAAAACCTGTTATCTGCCTGGTCCCTGTGGAATCAAATTATTGTTGAAATCACTTTTTTATTCAACTTAATATGGCTTTGGCATGAGCTCGACATGAAAATGAATAAAATTTTGAAATACTGTGACAGGTTTTGACTAGAAAGTGACCAATCAACATTGTAGTTATCATGTAACACACATCATGCTCTACTTCAAAATGTTTGTCTCCAAGCTACACTTACTTGAAGAAGATGAAAACTGATTTGAGAGAAATAACCCTTTGCTAGTAGACATTGATAAATACATAAAGTGATATCCTGAAATTAACCCTATGCATGGTAAACTTGAACGTAAAACATGCAATACATGTCACATAGCAGCTATTGTCATAATTGTGACGCATGGTACACACAAAATTTAACACATTATTTGGTCTTCAAATTTTAATTGGGCCTGTGAATCAGCTGGAGTTGGTGGAGGTCTTCCTTACAATGTTGCTTATAGTGTTAAAAAAAAAATCTTTTTCTCTAGTCACTTCCAGTCTCCAGCCAAAGAGACTCTCATCACTGACACTTTTATACTGTCATTCAGCCTAAGAGCTGTCACCTCTCCTGGACACAGTTTGCTGTCATATTTTTTTCATTCCAGGCACTTCCTTAACTCCATGTCATGGGTTTTCTTTTTTTTATGCATATGCATTCATCAGTCTCTGAATGGACATGTGGAACATTTGTATGTACAACATACATAAAGTCTGTTGCCTCTGTGAAATCTAATGAATTTTGAGCAATCACATCTTGACATAATAGGCACACTAATTTTGCAGATTCACTTTCTCTGCTAGATTAATGCCAACTCGCTTGTCAACATGGTGGAAAACTGCTATTTCCTTAAATGGAGATACTGGAAACTTGTTGAAACTTTAGTGACTGATGGTGGTGTCTTCAAATTGTCATTAGTCTCTAGCAATTGTTTCTGTTGCATCCTTTTCTTCTTTAAGAGCCAGCATTTTTTGGTGCCTCACCTCCCTTGTAACAATGAACTTTCAATTCCTCTGCTGATATTCCTTGTGCCTGTTTCTTTCTTAACTGTTCAGCGTGTATCCTTTCTGAGAATTTGAAGTTGAGATCATCCCTGCCTTTTTTTTTTCTGAGTTTTCCTTTTCCTCTCAGTAGGAGTGGGAACTGGAAAACAAGATATTAACCCTTTGACTGCCAAGGACATATACATTAGAAGATTTAGACATTATTTTTAACTTATAGATCCAATGAGTCAACCTTGGCACAGAAAAAAAAACAACGCTGGACAACCCTAAGTATGCTGGTCTTGAAAGTATAGAAAAATCCTTAACTTGAATGCAGGAAAGTTTAGCAGAATGAATGTTCAAAATAGGCTTGGCAGTGAAAGGGTTAATTAACACTTGTTAGTTATCACATCCATGAGAAAGAGAACAGCATTCTATAACAATTAAAAATGTATTTTTTTTGCCAGTCAGTCCAACGCCATATATTATACACATGCTTGATTTTCAAAGAATATTCTCAACATGCCATCATTAACTCCTGTGCACTGCCACTCCCAATATCAATCATCCATCTACTAGTGCAGCTGAGGAAGACCATAGTCAAAATACTACTACAAACTGATGAAAATAAAGTTCAAAGTTCAAAGTAGATAAATGTTCAGTTTAAGATACAATGCAGTGTGCTATTTTTTCCCACTTTTCTCCCACTTAGTCCTTTCTTCATCTCACAATATACTCTATTATAAGTTTTGACATTCATTTATCAATCAGTAGGGCAGGATTTTTTTTACTATTTCCTGAGTTCTCATCATTAAATTCCAGTAACTTGTGAAATTTAGTTTTAAATGCATATTAAATATATGCCTTGCAATAGATTAATCATACTGTATTGAATAAAAATGAGTGCTTGCCTTTCTGTATTATTGCAGAGGAAGCATTCCTGCTTTTTTCACCATTTGCCAGCTTGGTTTGTGACAGGCAATGGACAAAAACTTAAAATCTAGATCCCAAGCATGGAAAAAAAATCTGAATTTGCAGACATAACATACGTCCCCCCAAAAAATGTAACACACATCACGCTGCTTTTTGGGTTTATCTCTCTTAAATATCAGAATTATGTCAATTATGACATATGGACTTGCTTGTATTAAAAAAAATCATTTTAAAACATGATATCATGAGCAGGTTAAACTGATCCCATTGCTTTTGGTTACATTGACAGATATGTGATTAATACTAGAAACACTGTTTTTCTTCATGTAACACATGTCACGCCACTTTGGCATCATGCTGACAAACAGATCACTATTCTTTTCATTTGTTGAAGGCAAAAACTTAAAAATTGATCATTTTTCTGCAATTAAAATGTCTTTGGTGAAATATATTTCATTAAATAATTCTTTTATGAAATTGGAAAGGTGAAAAACCAGTGTTCAAATGTAACACGTGTCACATGGAATGAAAATTTTAATGATAATTACCAAAGTTGGTTCTTTGGGAATCAATGTCAGTGTTTTTTCTTTCTACTTTTTCGCAGAGAAACAACTGTAAGATTGTATACCGGTAATACCATGGCCTACACGAAGCTCACAATGCAGTAGGGTAAAGATTTCTATGCATGAGAGTGTTTTCACTTAAGAGCTATTCAGTGTAAAATCCACATCATGCATGCCCTTCCTTTGATGACCTATCTCCACCAGGCAGTTCTTGTCTTGATGATCATGTGTTGCACATTTTATGAAGGTATGTTAATTATTGTTGTTGTTTTTTTTTTACCTTTTCTGTGACCTGATCTGTTGTGTTTTTATAAAAAAGTCAAGTAAATGATTTATTATTTATATTTACTGGGACGATTGCTCAAAAATGACTGCATGGGAGATTATACCATAGGATTGCCTGAGTTAATGCCTGCAGTGAAGGTCACAAATGAAAAAAGCTGAGTAAATGAATTGCAAGAAAGTTTATAGCACCCATAGATAACAGAGTTAGTAGTTGCGGGGTAGGTTATAGCTGCTGGTGTTGAGTTCAAAACAGCAAGATGGATTAAAGCTGCTGAAATATATCACAGTGAGATGATTATGATTAATTTATTACATATATCAAAGATTGAGGCTTTAATTGCAAGAGAGATTTAGTGACGGTGAAGACTAAGTCAGTCTCTGATTGGTCTTTTTCATTCCTGTTTACTTGACCCTAAAAGTATCAAAAGCTGATTTGGTGAAACACTGTTTATTTTACTTTGAGTTTGAATGCTCTTTCTTTTGGCAAACAGTATAGTAATTAATTTCTCTTTCTCTAATCATTCTTTGTCCCTCTAAATTTCACTCTGTTGAACATAAATTAATGACATTGAAGAAATCATGAAAAACCAGCATTTCCTGCTGACATTTTGAGAGTTTATCTGTCAACAGGATCATCTCAAAATATAATGTTGCTGGAGAACTGTGGTTGGCCCACGTACACCAGCAGCGTTTCATTTGCACAAAAGTTGGCAACTCCTTCATCGACAGTTCATACTCTTGTGTAAGTTTAAATCTGTTATAAAATGTCATGAAATTAGTGCAGTGTCTTAGGAAGCTACCAGTGGAAAATTTGATTTAAGAAGTTAAATTTTTAATAAGAGCATTTGGCACAGAAGAGTGGTATGCTGAGTAGTTTCCTAAAAATAAAGTACACTTGTATATCTCTACACTGATGCTGGTAAGTCTCCCTATGTGTGTATTTCATGCATGAAAATACGAGATAACTGCCAGCGGAGGGTTGAAAAGCCTAAAGAGGACAAAGTGTGCATGAAAATTTTTTTCAGACTCATTTCAGTCTCTTGCATGACATATAAGGTAGGATTGTGAGCCTATTTCCATCATGTGTGGGATGCCCATTAAAATGATACAGGCAACATGAACAGTACATACATTAACAGGATATATATATGGCAGCCAGTCAAAATGAGTCGCATGTTGATTTTTCATTAAATTGAGTTATTACTATTATGAAAAAGCTTAATTCATACACTTTCATGAAGTACAAAAGTTTTAGCTGGTTTGACTGTAAAGGTAAAGATATTGCAAATTGAAGGGACAGGGTAAACTCTCAGCACTGGCTAAAATCAGGGCAAAAATCAGCGAAAATGATCTGTTTAGCAGGTACCACTGTATGTTCAGTCTATATATTCATCATACAACATCCTGATATACTTATGATCTACCCATAAGAGCAATATTTTCTTATTCAGAGATGGATATTATTTCAGTTTCTATGATACTGGAATATCCTATGATACTGGAATATCGATATCATACCACCTTCATCACATTTATTCCTAATTACTCCATTCAAGTCTAGCGTTTTATAACTCATTTCAACTGGCCACGAGATGTATTTGTGCAGTCAGATACAATGAGTCTGATGCCAAATTTATGATGCAGTGATTTATTGGTGTCAGTGAAAAGGAAAATGAATATAGTAATATATTTACTGCTGAGAACAAATTGGTGAAATATTTTTGTTCAGAATTAGCTCCTCAGATCTTATGATCAGTGAAATATCAATTTCTCCACAGTGTCCTTTGACATCCGGCTTACTTCATCTGAATACATCACATATATATATATGTATATATAATTACATACCCAGCTTTGTTGGGGTGATTGATTTTTTTGTGGTTTAGGCTGTCAAATGTTTCTCCTTTCCATCAACATGGAATGAAACCAAACACTGATAACAGTCACTATACTGTAGAAGAATTCTCAGTGCCTACAGCTTATTACAGGTCTTTTAATCTTTACAGTGAAGAACTTTATTTTTAAGGTTATAAACTAGAATTAGTAAACTTCAAGCAAATTCATCCCACTAGCATACATTGTTTCTGAGGAAGTAATAAAAAAATCTAGGCTACATAGATGTTTAACTCGACAGATTAAGGGAACAGGTTTAAGGGATGAGTTCCTCCTAGAGTCCTGGCCAGGGGTACTAAAGTAGATTATATCAACTGGAATAAGGAAGTAATGACTGAACATGTTGACACGTATTGCACTTAATTCTTTTTTTTTCTTTCCTTTATTGCTTGCATAACAAAACCTAGACCAAAACTAGGTACCTAAAAAGTAAAAGGAACCTGGGATTTAAAACAAAAAATTTGTGAGAGAGATATTCCTGCAGGTAGGCAGTATATTTCAAGCAAACATGCTACAGAACAGCTTGAAACCCCTCAAATAGGCTGAGTATCCTTACAATCTGAAATTGAAAGCTTTACATCTTTATCAATATTGTTTTGCAATTTTGCAAAACCTGTGAGTCTTTGTCATTTGCTCCTATTACAGTGTTTGTGAATGTTGTGTGTTAGATTGGTTTTCAGGAGTATATTTTAATGCTATTTAATATTTCTCATCTTTTCTTTGTTTCTCAGCAATTTTTATGACTATTAGAGTGTTAGTATTGTTATTTACAACTTGATAAAAAAAGTTACAACCTTGTAATCCCAATATTGGAGCAAATCTGTATAGTACCAGTTTTTAACTTGAATGTCATCAAAGAAGATTTCAGACAAAAATTGCCAATTGTTCTTATTGTTTCATACTTAGGAGTCTGAATATACTGATGTTAATCTTGTTTCACTGTAACTTATGAAAGGGGTTAAACTTTGCCATAAATTATAAAAAACTTGTTGAAATAAAACTACATTGAACTGTTCAATAGGTAACTGTTTTGAAAGAAAATTGCAGCATATTCACTAATTCTTATAGTTACTGAGTTTTTTCTTTTTTTAATGTTCATCACTTCAGCCCAAATCTTGTGTGTCGGCGCAAATTCCATGTGGCAGATGAACTCTTTGTGTTGTTTCTAACTGTTGAGGATTTCAATCTTCTTGGCTCAGATGATTGTACAGAGCAGTCAGAGAGATTTATATTACAATTTACCAGTCGCATAGGTAAGTAATTCATCATCATCAATGCTCCAATGACAAATGTCTTTGGGATCCATGCAAAAAGCAGTCAATGACCTCCTTTGCATTTGGTCTTCAGCCGTTCATAGTAATTTGATAACAGCCGATCCAATGTTTAGCATTGTCAGTGCCAAAGAATCAGCTGGTCAGACTGTCATCACATTTCTGCGATGCTGAGAACAATGAATGTCCTTGATTTGCTGTCTCTTATATGGCACCCCAGCATTTGGCCTGAAAACAAAGATGGTCGTGCTTGATAATGATGATCATGATAATGGTGGAACACTCCCTTCTTGCTCTCCTTTGATGTCAAGAAATTGGATATATAATGTAGATTTACAACTTTACAAGTGCCAGGAGCCAGCCTTGTCAAAGACTTGTTCATCATACTTCATACTGGAATTCCTTTTCAAAAGCTTACAGTGTTGACAACAATATACTCGTAATGCATCAACTCGAAGCATCTAACATTGCTGTTATTTACCCAAGTCTACTAGCAACTGTCCTCTGTTTTCTCACTAGCAATAGAGACATAGGCTCTTGTATCTCATATTGTCAGCTGTATAACAAAGAGGCGAATAGGTAGCAACCCCTGTCTGACAAAAAGGCAAATCCTTACCTTCTCTGCATCACAAATGAGCAAATTGGTCAATAAATTATCTGACTGATTCACCTGTTTATCATGAAGAGAAGTTATGGGTTCACCTTTTTGTTGTACAGGAGTTGTTACACATTTGTCTATTTGTCATATAGCCAATGATATGCCAATCACCAGCTTGCAGCATCTATCAAAAGATTTTAAATTTTGGCATAAACATTATTTGAGCAGTGGTAGAAATAAACATGATCAGATCAAACATGAGAGAAGGTATAATTGATGGTAGGATGGCTGCGGACATGCCATGTACATTTTCCCGCACAGGAGAGCCTGTTTTTTTGCTGTACCTCATACTATGGGTAACAGTGAAGTGCGTAAGCATGAATATTATGTCACCATAGAAATTATCCTCTAGCAATTCTGGTTGACACATATAGGACAAAAGGAGTGTCTCTGCACTTCACATCCCAGTGGCAAATGCCAGTGAATTATTTGTATTATGTTTCAAGCCAGAGTCAGTCGTTGATTTTTAATCTGAAAACTAAATAAATCTTGTACATGATGGTAAATCTGATCTTAATGGTAACGGTGACGGTGAAGTATGGATAAATTTGCAACTTTAGAATACATGTTCAGCATGATTAGGAAAATCATTGCCTTTAATCAAATACACTCCCAAGTGATTGTAGATTGTATCCTCTAAAAAAAAAAAAACCTGCTGTGACTTTTTCCAAAAAATGTGCTAAAATTAGACTTCTTGGAAATTTATCGTACTGATCTTTCAGCTACAGATGTTCCAGTTATGAATGACTTAGAAAGAATGCAAATTTTCAAAGCAAGATCTAAATTTAAAAACATACCTTGATTCACTCTTTCTGAAATAGTTTAATGAGATCCATGTAGTTTATCATGAAGCCTGTCTTTTGGGGATATGGGGATCAGAAGTACAATTTCTGTAATGTTAGAATGTTGACTAACATTTATATCAGAAATTTATCATGGAATTTATTCGAGCTTTCAGTTTGTTTTTTATTAAGTTGGTATTGAAGATGACACATAAAGCAGTTCTGAATATTTCGCAGTGTTGAAATAGTTACAGATTTGTAACAAGCTGCAATATTCAATTAGTGGAAAAATGCTTTCATTGTCAATATGAAAGTCAGGAAAATTCTGTTGATTTTGACTGGCTCTGATCTTATGGAATGAAAAAAAGAATATCATCTGTTCCATATACTTGCATGCCTTATTCATTCCTCATCAGCTATGAAACCATTCATAGCAGGGTGCCACTTACAGGTAATGTATGAGAAAATTTGAATTAGACTACTAGCATTAGTCCAAATGATTTTTTGGACACATAGTTATAGAGTAATAGCCAGTTCATGTAAACATACAGATTTTGTCAAGTCAGCTCAAAACAACCCAGTTGGTGACTGTGGCTTGAGGGGAGTCAGGAGTGGGTAGAAGGAGTTAGTTGCATCGCTTAGAGCAATAAATAAAACAGCTTGATTCACAAATTAAATTGTATGATTGAGAGAAACAAGTCAGATGGCAGTAGGCACTTCAGTGATAAAATTTTATATTACTAACTATGAAGTCACAGAAATGAACTTTCAACATAATATCTCAGCACAGAAGATTTATGGCTAAAGAAGTGGAGGGTCAGTGTGTTAGGATGGGTATTTGCATCACATGTATCCATATCATGTTAAATTGCACCAATTTAAACCCAAAACTGGCCAATTTTAACAGTTTTATGTCCAGAAGAAATCAGCCAGTTTTGGTGCAAATTTGTGCAATCTCGCACAATGCACATACCAGGTGATGTGAAGATCCTCCTGATGCATTGACCCTCCAATCCTATAGATACTTTTTTCATAATGGAGAAGTATACTTGTTTCCCTTTCCACTGAAGCAAATAACTCTATACCTGAAAAATTTGACATTTCACACCAATTTCATCTGGTCAGATGACAGATATGTGGTTCATAGGCTTTATTTCTACATTTCTATCAGGAGAGAAGAATATCACCTGGTGTGGAAAGAAGTTTGCCAAGGAATTGTTACTAGGAGATGGAGAAGTGGAAGTTATATATATCACAGGCCCCACAGGAGCAGGACCTGGCTTTAATATGACCCTCAGACCAAGTGAGTTTTCTTCACTTTATGACTTAACTAATTTTCCATCCGTTGCCATATGTCAATAATGGTGCCGTACCCATTTTTGCCTTTTACCTGTACATGAGCCACTGTAGGTAGCTACTAGTTTTCTTTGCTGCAGAAGTAGTTCATATTAAAATTTTATATTAACTAAATGTAATTCTTTGAACTTTATGAATTTCTGGTTATGAAATTATTGAGAAACGCATCATATTTCTTTTAAAAATGGATATGTTTTGTTTTTTTTCCAGATATTGTAAGGAATACAATGGATGGCAAACACTGAAATTAATGGGCAGAGAATCAGTTTATAAAGGATCCTCTGTCATATCAGTGTGATCCACTGTATTTGTTTTCAGTAATTTCTACCAGTCGTTCTCTGGAGGAACCCTTGAGAAATATTTGAATAAATTTTGCATTCACCCCAAAAGAAATATACCACAGTGACAACAGAGAAAAGACTGACATAATGGAAGTCTTTCGGCCGTACTTTACTTCTGGTTTCTCAAAAAAGTTCAGCTTGTCTTGAATTCCGATCTGTCATCATGCCTGATCTTTACCATGCACTGTTTCTTGACTTCTTTGTTGCTGAGAAAAAAAAAACTGCTTGGACAAAGCACAGAGTTTTTTCTTGTTGATAGGACGTGGTGGGGATGCAAATGTATTTGTAAACTGAATGTGTATCGTGGGAAAGTGCTATAATTGGGAGGGTCATGGATCAAATGTATGCATAATGTCTAAAAATGATGGGTTCATAGTCATTGCAAGTACTGAAATGTGATTTCATGCCTCACAGGGGATATATAGAGGCATTGTAACATGGACTCATTGTTGTGCTTGATGAAATGACTGCTGGACATTGGTGTTTCATTCCTTGACTATACAATTTCTCCAACTTTGCATCATTGTGATAGTAATATGTTTTGTGGTCTCACTGATCACTATAAAGAATTGAGCTGTAGCACTGGCTTCCATTTCCGTAATTTAATCGACCATTTTACAAGTCAACTGAAATGAAAATGCAGAGTGCTAAAGAATTTTAGTCTTCAGTGTGGTTTATTTGCCTGAATAGAGTAGAGTCGGGTAACTTTGCCACTCCATGTGGGGTCCTATCTATTTCTCTTTGCTATGCATCGCATGATGACATGGTCTAAAAAAGAAACATCTGCTCAATGGATAGACCAATGAGAGATCACTTTTACAGTGATGGGCTTCATTTCTTGACTTGCACAAAGATTTATTTGTTTTTATAATTGTTCTATTTGCTGTCGATTATGTTCGCCATCCCAGTGGGGAAATTCACCATGCATGGAGGATAATTTTGCCATTCTCTATATACAGCATTTTTCTTTGTTGTTTGTTTATTGTTTTTGTTTTGTTTTTGTTTTATTATTAATTTTTGTTTTATTTCAAGACTTTAATGTATCTCAGACTCATCTCAAAATAAAAATGACATGGTTAAATTGGAATATATATACAATAATTATTCTTTAACCAAACTGGTAGCCGTACTTATGAAAGGCTTATACATATATGAAATGACAGATAAATTTCTTAACTGAACAGTGAACATTAACTTGTTGACTAGAATACAAAATGGCAGACAAATTTCTTAATTGAACAATAAATATTAAGTTGTTGACTAGAATAGAATGATCTAAAAAAAATAAACTATCACAACTGATGTCATAATTTTTCTAATTATTTCTCTTCTTTGCTGCCTCTCGCTCCAATTTTCTGTTCAGTGTTTTTGCTTTTCTCTCTTGCTTTGGGGTTTCCTCCTTAGCTTTTTTCTCTATTGCTTGTCTCTTCTCAATAATTTCTTCACTTGTGAGTAGCTGGTGTTCTGTTATTGATTTGCCTTTTCTGTTTTGCTGATTACTTGCTGGTGATGATTTAACCTTGAATACATCTTCGAAAGCTAGTAAGAGTGTCAGTTTCAATATATTCCCCCTTGAGGTCGTTGATCAGATTGTTTGAAAAGCTGACATCATTCATCTTGGGAATAGATACGTCGACTTCTTCGGCTATTGATGTAGGTGGAATTGAGGAGGCAGATGGCTCATTATTACTGGCAGTAATGTCATATGAGCTGGCAGCACTTTCAAGCTCCATTGGTTGATGTGCACTCATGCTTTCCATTTCCATGGGCTAAGAGGATAAACAGGGGCTGGTTGTTTCCATTTCAGTGGATGAGTTTGTAGTCGTAGTACTCACTGGCTTTGACAAAGCCTCTTCTGGAAAAAAAGTGGACTCCGGTATTGTTGTCTGGTCAACCAGACAGATTCCTGTCACCTCAAATGCCTTCTGAAAAACTCTGGCTGCATTGTTTTCCTCCAAGTCTCGTTCAAAAGTCTTGGCTGTGTGACCTTGTTGATAATGAGACCAAGGTTTGCTGCCAAGAATTCAGTACAGATGTTTGTATGTCGTTTTCATCAGCTTGAAAACAACACAGTTCAGTGACTGCAGCATATGTGTAGTGTGAGGAGGAAGGCAAGAATGTGGATGTCTTCTTCTTTGGTCATTTCCAATATATAAGGGACTTCATGGCTGTGGTGGGAGTCCAAGATTAACAACTGGGGTGTGAACACCACAATATTTCAAAAACGTCCTCCAGTTTCATCGTTCATCCATGTATTCCACTGAAACACCCAAAAGCTCTCTTCTGGGGCATCATAGGTAGCAAAGGACTGAATGGATTTGATGGTTTTGCCTTTCACTACACACAGTGGAGGCATCACATCGCTAGCAGTATCAATACACGTCATGGTGGTGATGCTTTCCTTTGAGGGACTACATCTTGCCACTAAGTTCCATGCTCCCTTCTGGGCGATCACTTTAGAGGCATCCAGGTTGAATTGTAAGCCCGTTTCATCACAATTCCATACCTGTTGTGGTTTGTCAGCTGACCAAGTTGGGTGATTAATGCTTCCAAGTCGTCAAACTAGTTGTGGACTACCGTCCTTGTCATCATTGACAGCCTGTTAGAGGGGCAGTTTTGAGGAGTGCGAATAACTAAGTCAGGGCGCCATTTCTTAACTTCATACCCATATTCTTTTTGTGGTATTTCACTCTTGAACCAAGTTTTCAGGCCCAGATTCTTTGCCACTGCATCAACTTTTAAGAGAAATTGCTGTTTTGTCACTGGGAAGCCAGCTTGTACAGCCATGATGACTTTATCACATGTGGTGCTCTCCATTTGGGGTGGGATTCTTCTTTCTCATCCTGCTCTTCTTTTCGGAGAAGACCTGCGGGAGATGTCGTCAGCTAGTATCTTCCTGGGGACATTAAAACTCTTGGCCGCACAAGCACAGCTTTGACCCTCTGTGACGGCCTGAATTGCTTTTTTCAAATCTTCACGAGATCATTTATTGTAATTATGTTTAGTAATTTTTCCCATCTTATCCTGCAGATAAGTTCAAAGCAAATTAATTTTATATAAATATGGGGTGTTATTCACTACCATCAATGCATGATCACATAGGAGAGGGTGTCAAAATCAGCGCTAATTTTAGTACAGTAATAATGTCAGTCAAAAGATCTGCAACCTTTGGTGCAAAAGATGTAGTTATAATTTTAGTGGAATGTAAATGGTACCCAGTTGCCTGGTAAAAAATTATCTGTCAAAAATTTGCTGTGATTTATTAAATAACTCAAAGCATTATATCACAGATATTGAGAGTTGCGAATTTAATTGACGGTTATGGCAAATTTCCCCAAAAGTACGTTTCTCTTTGTTAGTTAAAAATGTGTAAATGAACTGATTAGACAGACAAATAAAAATTCAGGAACTGCAGAAATGACAATTACAAATGTAAAGACAAAGAGATTGATAACTCTAGTGGTATGAGACAGCAAAAAGAACATTTTGAACAGAAGCACAGTTATAAGAAATGAGAGTGGCGGGAGAAGAAACAGACAACACGCGAGGTCAGTCTAGACATAAACCAGACATGACGTAGATTTTAACCAAGTCTAGGTTGATGGTGGGAGTATCTATTGACAGTATTCGTTGGATAATACTATTAAATGGTGGGAATCTGATGACACTTGGACTCATGTGAGAATAGGTAGGATGAGTTATTCTCTACCTTATTGGTTGCACTGCCAAGAGAGCCTTTGAGAAGGAAAAGATAATTGTATGATTTTTTTTAGTTAATTTTTCAAAAATTATGTCAGCAGCATTTCAGTCCTAAGAAAGTAAGATTATGTCTGCCTTAAGTGCATATCCAGTTTGGTGAGAAGAAATTTTTGGGATAGAAATCCAGAATTTGGAAATCTCAGCTGGACAGTGTTTTTGGAAATCTCAGCTGGACAGTGTTGTCTTTACCTACTTTTTGATTTAACTATCAAAGATTCTTTAACGTGTGTAATGTACACATCCACGGTTATCTGAGAAAGCTAGAGGCTGGACTTCCCTGGCTTCTTGAGTCACTGCAAAAAAAGCAAAAAGGTTGTTAAGTTTTACCATGTGCCAGTAGAATCTGCCGCCAATATATGATAGTTTGCAGGGTGTGTTTAATATATCTATTTCTCCATCTGTGTATGACACAGACATGCTTTATTGTTCATTTTGTGCCACCTGTAACCAGTGGCTGGAAGAATTAAGGTGTGGTCTTATACTGCATCTATCTAGTTGTGTGTTCATAAATATTGTTTCATATAGATTAGATATGATAAATATGGATTAATGTGTTGATCTATTCTGATTTTATCTTCATTGTCCAGTTTGAGCTATTGTGTAGCACATCATAGAGCATTGTGGATTTTTAAGTATTAATGTATTATTTTGTTTTTCAGTGCCAGCACCTAGTTGCTATTATGCTAGATTTTTCACTGCATCAGAACAGCCTCGCCTGCTGTATTCACCTGGTTACCCAGGTCCTTATACATCGTAAGTAAAGCTGAAGATTAACAATAGAATATTTTCATCCATATAGTTTGGTGGACACCTACAGCCGCTGTTACAATGGACTTGTGCTAAATTTTCCATTATTCACATAGTAATAGTAGATGCATTGTTTGTTTAAGCTTTTGAGCTGTCACAAGATTTGAGGCATTTGATTCCATTGTTCACATTATGAAACCCACTGTGCTCTGAATGGTTAGTGCATTATGGTTCATTGCTGTATAGTTAATGTTTTGCAACAACAGTAAACAAAGAGTGCAAGAAGAAAGATGGAAAAACTTGCTGTGCATTTTTTGTTTTTTGAAAATAGCTAATATTTTGTGTCCTTTTTTACAATCTGAATTCAGCTACTACGTGGCCAAATGTCTCATCATGCGGAGATACAGAGTTAAGTCCATTCCTGTAACGTCTCCAGAGTCATAGATCATTTCATGGCAAATACTATGCAGTGCAGTTCTATGAGCATGTGCCTAGATTTTGGTACAGCTCTTTCTGGTCCATTCAGTGATATTCATATCAATCCTTTTCTATGGCTTCTCTGTCACAGCTTTCTAATGAATTTAATCTACAGCAATGGCAGTTCTATATACATTCTGAAGTTTTCATGATACAGTGGTCTCCGCCTAAGAACCCTTCGCCTACGAGCCCATCTCTGTTGTGAAACGGAATTTTTTTCTCTATAATTTACCCCTCTAAGAACCTGCTCCCAAATAAAAAATCCGCCTAAGAGCCCTGTGTCAAGCCAATACACGCAAGTACTTCTGGTGTAATTTCACAACATACTGTTCACTTGAGGGAAACGCACAGTGCTAGATGTGCAGTAAAATGCGGACTGGGATGGAGAGAACAGGTAGACAAAGGAGTGGAAGTAATGGTTGATGTGTGACTGCATAATCAGGCCACATTGTGGACTAATCCGTAACCATTTCTTTGTTTGACAACACGTGATACAGCACTTGTGATTGGCTCCATGTATATGGAGGAATACGTTTAGCCCCCTGATTGGTCAGTTGTTTTGCTACTTCGGTCGGTCTGTAAACACTTAAGTCACTTGTGTGATTATCCATAGGGTAGCATAGCAATATCATGTTTTCAGCAATGATACCTTTATGTGAAAACTCACTCGACGTTCAAACACCAAACGTTGAAAAAGGATCTATTCGCACAGATAAATCTTTAACTAACGATAACAATCAACTAATCATAGTCGTGAAGGCAATTTGTGATCAGACGGGTTGCTAACTTTTCAATCTGCCTAAGAACCCGTCTGCCTAAGGGCCTGCTTTTTTTGTCTCCCAGTGACCGGGTTCTTAGGCAGAGACCACTATTTGTTTGTTTGTTGGTTTTAATTTGACTTTAAAAATGAAGCATCAAAGCAGTATTTCATGCCATTCTTTGTTTTTTACCCCCTTCAGCTAATTTTGTCATATATGACATGTAAGAACATAAGCTCAAAAACACTGAGGAAATCAGGGATATTTTATATGAGGAAGTTATTGCACATTCTCAATGACAAACAATGAACATGCAATTTATATAGCTGATTTCACTGTGAGTTGCTGAAATCGATTGTGCGGTGGATTAATGTCACAATGCTATCATTTTGTGTTATAAGCAATGACAAGCTCTAAGATAAGAAAAGAGTTTATTTGTAATAAATAAACACCTACAGGATGCAAATTTAGTTGTAGTGAATGCATACACCACTTTTTCTGTGTGAGATTAATAAAACATCTTCAAAATATTCAAAATACATAGTGGAAGCCATGTCACCTTGTCCACAGCTTGTTGAACTGCTCAGTGATGATAATGACTGAAGGCAACAAGGAAGTACGGGTCCGTTCTCTAGAGATGGATGTCGAGGATGCAGATAATTGTCAGTATGATGCTCTGATCATTGATAATGGTAAGGCTGTTGACGCTTGAAGTTTCAAGTACTTGACCAGTGCCTGCTTCGGCAACTTTTGCGGAATCAATTTTAATGGTCTTACTTTCCCTTTACTTTACCACAAAATTTGTGGGAAAGGCCACAAGAAGCGTATTTTAACTTGTGCGGCTATCTCTGTACAAGAAATAATGTTCATCAAAGGCTACCCTATTTCAGCCATATTTATTGAAAAGTGTTCTCGCTCTTTGTTAACGAGACCACAATGTTAGTATTCCAAATAGTGAACAAAAGAACAGAAGTCATGACTTGAAGTGTTTGGGGAATGGAGTAGTGATTTTAGCAACGAATTTAATTATTTTATGTCTGTTTCCAGTTAATGGTAGAGAGCAAAGAAAAAGGGACAGAAAAGTTAAAAATTTCCACAAAAATGCAAATATTTTTGGGGGGGGGGGGGGGGAAATAGTAACAAATAAACTAAAAATGACAGATCTGTGTTGTTGGTTTTTTTCCCCATATAAAAGTACTGTTTCATTAGATTATCTGATGTAAATTTGCATTCATGGATGTGGATGTTTTTTTTTTACATTTATGTTCAAGACTTTAAGGTAGGCAGACTCTGGTGGTTGTGGCTTTAAAAACAGCTCAGACTGAAGCGACTTTTCTTTGGAATATTTTAATTGGAAATATCATGTGACGATCATATGTGCTTTCCGAACTTTGTGACAAATAACTTTTATGAACTGTTTTTGACTGGAAAAATTGTGTTTGTATGTAATATTGTATCCTTTATTACTTAGGCAGTCTAGTTACATTTGAGGTATGTTGATCCAGAAATATTATCTCATAATGAATTTTCAGTCATTGTAACAAATTCTATTTGTAAATTTGAATGTTAGTTTTTTTTTTGAGAAATTTAAATTTATACAATAATTATAATTTTGGATTCTGTTACTTAGGCCATTGTACTCACATAAACTTTGTGACATTTATACCAAATAGCATGCGATAAGCATTGCAATCAGTGGAAGAAATTGCACTTAAAAACTGGGCACTGTTTTCGCTAAAATAAACTGTGCAACAAAAGGCTCCAAGTAATTCAGATATCTACTCATGTGAACTTTAGGATGGCTGTTGATTGGAAATGGCAAGATAAAATAAGATAAACTTTGCTGGCCTCAAAAGAAAATTTCTGTCACAAATGTTGATGAGATATTATAATACTAATTAAGTAATATAAAGTCACATAAAAATGCAAATTGACCTTCTGTCATCAATAGCATGAGAACAAGACAGACTTAAGAAGTACTAATGTAGCTTGATAAGCATAATCACTTTTAGTAGAAATGAATCCCTGTTATGTTCTTGATTTGTTCTAGAGTGCTTAAATAAATAAATGATCATTTGTTGAGGCAAATGTATTTAAATTCATTGATCATGAACTATAGTTTGCTTAAATGATCTGTTCACATGAACATTGAGATGCTGTGATTAGAAATAATTATGATATCGCAAAAAATGGTTACGTCCTATAATCGTCTTTCAACCTCCTGGTGGAGGTTATCTGCAAAAAATGGGCAACGAAAGTACATTTTCAAAGGATGTTTATATCCAGTAAATCCCAGTCTTTATCAGAACAGTTATCTGAATAAGTTTTAAGCCAATATCAAACCATATTCAAAGTCTCAAACATGGCTGTCTGAATAACTGAGAGCTTAATAATGTTTGCAAATCATTTTGCCCACAAAGCATGTTGCATTTTTTAAAAATAATTTCTTTCTTTCTTTCTTTCTTTATTTTTCATTTCGTATTATAAATGTATAGACTATCATTTGAACATTTCAAAAAGGAAATTTCCGTCCACTGTCTGGACATTCCCATTATTCAAAATCCCTTTCTCTCTCCCAATGATATCATGCACCTGATCTGTATCTTGAGAGGGAGAACTTAGAGCCTTGTTAGGATATCACTTTCAGTATCCTCAGACTCCTACATGGTTTTAAGTAAGTTTATTGTTCCTCATATCCTGAAGATCTCAACGTAGCCCACTATGTTCAATGTAATCAACAAAGACTCAATCCAAAGTTGTATTGATCTTAGACCCTACAACCAATAGGGCATGCAGTATGGTGGTATAACTTAACAGATCCATAATGTTACATCAATGAAGCTTACTCAGTTATGTGGCTTGACCCAGATTACATCAAGTTTTGTTGGTTTTCGTGATTGCATTTGAATCTCCTTGCAGTGAAATATTGTGGAAATCAAGATCAGGCTGTAAATGTTATACTGAATCAGACACAAGTACAGTTGAGGTTCGAAACAGATGACAGCTTCGAAGAAAGAGGATTTGTGCTGGAATACTATGCTGTTCCAAAATGTGAGTAGTGTGTAGTATCATTTGTTTTTCTCAGTTTTTTTTGTTGTTGTTTGTACTTTTATTTGTTTAAAATATTTTTTTCATTGGGTTCACTTGTCTCAACATCAGAGGCGGAGACAGCATATATATATTATGTATTTCCCCAAACGTGAGTGAAAAAAGTCTATAGATGTGAAACAGGAGCTGCAAGAACATTTCCACCAACATGAGCTAATTATTGGTCAATGATTTATAAAAAAAAAAATAAAGTATAACTTAAAGATGATATGTAGTGAACACTGGAAAACCATAGTAATTCAGTGTTTTCCTAGCAGAGGTCAAATGAATGAAAATTAGAATAATCAGTGTTTGAATAGATTGTAGGGTTAAAGTTTCAGCTGTGTGTGCCATGGTATGACAGTTCTCAAAGAAATAAAGCTAGTGCTGGAACGAGGATGTTGTGATTGATATGAAATATGAAGAAATATATCTTATCTTAACCCTACAAGTGCGCCGCACATATATATCCATCAGGTGAAACGCTCTTTATAGTGCGTATCCCGGATTTATACGGTCTGGCCTTTCTTACTATGCCCGTCGCAT
>JBCEWB010437702.1:0-20056 GCA_039654565.1 Peronia peronii | reverse complement strand
GCGGCATGGGCTAACAAAGATTAATAAGGATTTACAAAAGTGATCGGCCATTTTCTCACTAAATTGAGCTGCAGCAATAGGTCACCCCCATCGTCTTTAAGTGCCAATAGCTCGACTTTTACTTAAGGTAGAACAAAATTTTTTTTTCACACACAGAAAGGGAAATGGATAAGCTTAACTTTGGTATCAGTAACTCCATATGTCAAAATTTGACGAGAGCCTGATTTCATTGTGTGACGTCTCATATTTGAGCATGAGCTGATTTGTGCCCTTAGTTTTTAGGAGGGTATCTTTGTAGGTGAAATATATAAAATTATATAATATAGAAATATATAAAATTTCCTCCTGAAATTCCTCTTATGTAATCATGACTGATGACCTTGTCTGCTTCTGACTAACCAAATGTTGAAGTCATCAAATTGATATGACTATTATTATTATTTATGCTTATATAAGGAAGGGATGTCACATTTCCAATTTAAGTAGAGAAAGAGACATTTTGATCGTTGCCAGTTTCTTTATGCTTCGTAAACTTTTTGATAGTTGAAGGATGGATATGTTTAACTTTGCATATTTCTGCAAGTGCATGACATGAGGACCTGTTTTGTTTTTTTTTCTTAAGAACAGACTAACTGCGAGTGACTTATAGTAGTTATACTCTTTTTCCTTTTATCCATAAATCAGCATAAAAATCCATTCATTTTTATTTTTTATGAATTTTGCAATGGGATATACACACATCTAAACCAGGCAGCTAATTCTTAATCCTGTGAGTGTCAAGATCAGAATCTGATCAGAATTGTTGGTTGTTCTTTACATTGGAATCCTTGTTTGCTTTAATCTGGCAACAGTACTCAGATATTATTTCTCTCTATGTATAGCATATTTCGTATGGTAAGGCAGAAAGATGACATACATGTATCTTTAAAATGTTTTACATTCACAGACACTATGACATTTTTTTTTTTAAAATGTGGTGATATCATAACAGTGTTATAATGCCAATCTATAAGGCATAAAATAAACTAAATGGTTCTCATATTAAACTTCTTCAAGTCATAGCTCATCATTTCTTCAATATGAATGTAACAATCATGTCATCACAGAAATTACATTGACTTTATCTGTCAACACTTGGTGGGTTAATATAATTTATTTAGATTTATTATATCTTGCCTCTCTTTACATGCGTATGTATTTAGTTGTTGTTGTTTTTTTTGTTTTGTTCCATAATGCTGATATTAAGGCAAATTTGTACATGAGGGAGAGAGAGGACCAGTTCAAGAAGCAATGAGCAGAAGGTGTAAATCAGAAAATATGAAAATGGATACAATTTGCTTCCCAGTAATTCTCTGTTATTGTGTATACTGATTATACTTGTCACTTATGTACATCAGAAGTTCATTTTTTTTTTAAGCTGCAGTAAGGACTCAGTAGATATGTACATGTATGTGTTAGTATATATATGTACAAGAGTTGATTCTGTGTTTGCTGTTTCAGGAGTCTCACAATATTTGTGACAGAATATTCAACATTTCATTAGTGATTTATTATTTATGAATTTGGAAATGATGTAGCACAGAGGACATTGTTCAGTTAAAAAAAAACAACTTTTATCATTACATGTGCTGTTATAATAACTTTTCATATATTCGGCAGATATGTCATATTGGGTATTGAGCTAAATTTGTGTACACATGTATATGATATATATGTATGTTGAGAGAATATTATGGTATCCTCATACATAATAAATCAATCACAGTAGTCCTTATATTCTTCCCATGGATATTCTGCTTATTATGTTGATATATACGTGTGGTTGTGTTGTATGAGGACAGAACTCTTTGTATGTATTTTGCATAGTCGAGCACCAAGAATGACATTTGATATTTCTGATATTAAAAATGTGAATGTTTCCAGACATTGTGACAGTCACTTTCTTTTTTTTTTTTTCTTTAACTGTTCATCAAAACAGAGTTGGATAGTTGAGAAAAGCAACTTTTGCAATCAACTTGATTGATATTTTATCATTCTTTTGGACTTCAGTCTATCACAAAAGGTGTTATTTCATTGTTTTGCTGATGGGAGGAGGGGACATTTTACATCGAGAGAAATTTATGACATGCCTGAAAAAGTAGGTTTTTTCTAACCAAGAATGACAAAATGTCATTCTTTAGTTTAACACACACACACCCCCCTCCCCCCTCATTTGTCATTATGTGTGCATTGTTTTATCTCCACTTATCTTTTTTTAAACATGTTATCGTTAAAGTAGAGTTATGATGTGAACAAAACAATACGAGCAAACAAAATGAAGGGATTTTTAATCAGTATGAAAGATGACATTCTGCTGTTATCTTGGTCCTCAGTCTGTTATGTAGTAATTTTTTTTTTTTTTTTTTTTTCACTCTTCCTATTTTGTATGAAAATCTCACAATGGCCAGTGCTTGTTAAATATATGTACATGTATGTACACAAGGTCGTAATTCTCATTGTACATAATTCTGACTAACTGCAATCAAGTCCTTTGTTACTTCCCTACACATTTTCATTAGCATTGTTAATATTTATTCATGTTTCATTATTTTGCAAGCCTCATTGAATTTTTGTTGTTGTTGTTGTTGTTTACTTGTATCAGTAAGATTTTATGATCTGACCAAGCTCAGGATTTATCTTTTTACTTGATTGTTTTGTTTTTTTACCCTAAGAGACAGTTGTTCGTTGATGGTTTGCCTTTTCCATGGCCTTATTTCGGTGGAGAGAGACAAGCTGGACAAAGTTAATTTTTCTTCTTAAATTTGACCTACTCAAGCACTGTACGTAAAGTGGGAGAAAAAAAAATCATGTTTGCCCTTCAACTTTTAAACTTGTTTAACCATAAATTATAGAACATTGATTATTGAAAATGTTTTTTTATCTTTCAATGCTAGTTATGTTCATAATTTTTGTTTTGCCTTTAAGGCAAACTTATAAATCATAAATCGGATGAAAATATAAAGTGACTTCAGGAATATAGCTGTGGCTGTTATTTACAATTCAAGTAATGAGAACAAAAAGCTGATTTGCAAAGTCAAGTAATGCCAATACAAGTGCATGCAGACAGTAGACACTCACTTACTGCCCTATTAATACATAAATTATATGTGAACAGGCTTATTTATATTTCAGAACAGTCAACATCCGAATCATTTACCTCCATTCTACAGTATGTATTGTGTTTGTCTGGTATAGCTCGTCATATGGTAGAGTCCTTGCACTGGTCACTGATGATGAAGGAAAGTGGAACTGGAACCATATCTGTCCTCCCATTCTTTCAAATCCACATTCCCAGGTGCTTCTGATCTCACCTCGATTCCAACCCCATACAATACATCCTTTGTGAAATTGTATACTAGGTCTTTCTATCCCACAATCACCCCAAGACTAGCATTTTGTCAAGTTGGTAGCATTTTCTAATACACTGTACAGTGTATTTTCTAAGTTTTCTATTTCAGTACAATTGATGCATCCACACTTCTTTAAACAATATTCGGGTAGAGCTAAGCCCAACAAGGTGCATGTGCATGCAGGTGGTTTATGTAACAGTAACCAGGATTATGTAATGGCGAAACAGAGAACACAAAAACTATAAAACAGGCGAAATAAAAGATTTACTGGCATTAGCTGGAATATCGGGATACCAGAGATCAAGTTACATGTGTGTGGAAGAAGTTAGCATGAGGGTCCTACTTAAACACAGAACATAGTTTATATTACATGCAGGCATGCATCTAGCATATAACCACAAGTTTTCAAATATTGGCAATCTCTCTCTTTTATAAAAACACATCTGTGGATTAGTGTAAGACCTGTGTCACAGCTCATACTTTACATACGGTATATAATTACTTGTAGATCTTTAGCCTACTGGTTTGAACCAAGGCACGATTACCAAAGATTAAGAACACTCTTACAGGAATCTTTTTTAATTAGCTCTCTAGGGACCAATGTGTTCAAGCAACTTTTCAAATTTTTAACTTCAATTTCTCAAAATGACTATACTATGAGTACATGTGTACATTCCTTGACGTTTGGTCTTTCATCATCCCTGATATTTACATGTACAAGCCACTGTTCTAACTTCTTTGATTGAGAAACGAATCCTAGGGACATCCTATAGTAGGCCTGTTAAGCTGCATTTTTGATGGGGCATAGAAGGCACAGCAGTTACATGTACCACATTTTCACAAATCAGAAATTTATTATCAAAAACACACCAATCTGAAGCCACGGGTCCATGTATGCTGTGGTCAAGACTTCCCATTCATCCATTACATTAGAGTCACTGATGTAGTGTAAAGCTGCGTTTTAAGCCTGATATGATGATCATGCCCAGTCACAAACCACATTCTCGTTTTAATTTCACTGTACAGATAGTAAGTGCTCTTTCTTCTCTTGTGCCGTTTGAGATCAAATTGGAATATACTATAATGGAGGCAGTTTGCAATTATCTGTGTACTGGTACAAACAAACTTGTACAAAATCAGTACCCAAAATCTGGATGCAGGTCAAAAATTTTATTTCTGTATTTTCATTACAGGTATGAAACACTTTTCTACACTGTACATAAGCAATGATAAAAAGTGATATAGGTGACAGATAAGAAGAGAAATGTTACATCTTCTGTCACTAAATTCACATTCATTCCTTTTGAATGATTAAAAGGCTAAAAGTGACAGAAATTACTTTATTTCCATACACTTGCACACTGGAAGTCAACAAACATCTGACATAATATATAACATGATATTCTTAAGTCATCCTCTATTTCAAAAGTTATTCAAACTACTGAGATCCTGGAATACAATTTTGAATATTTAAAAAAAAAAATGAAGACTCATTATGTATCATCCAACCTGTCGATGTCCTGAAATACAAATTGAATATAAAACACATGAGAACTTTGACTACACATATGACTAAGATCTCATAATCAAAGAACTGGAGACAGCATTTAATTTGTGAAACTTGCTAGTTCTTGCAACTTATCTCCTAATCCTGTTAACAAGAAAGACGACAGAGAATTTTAAGTCATAAAAAAAAAATTTCTAATTGCTGAACCAAATAGATTATAATTGCAATATTAATTTTTTAAAAGGCTTTAAAAAAAAGGAAATAATATTATTTTTTAAATAAGAGACAGATTTATAAGTTGATTTACACTGCACTTGTACACAGGCTGACCATAAGTGAATTTGTCTTCTGTTTTTGTTTTTTTTTTAACTATGAAATTCTTACCTGGCAATGGTGGGATCAGAAAATACATGTACATTAGAACAACATTGGACGAGAGGAAAAGAAACAATGACGAAAATTGATCAAGATTAAAATAGATTAAAATATGTGTCAAGATCTTACCATACACATCCTGTCACATACACATACATGTATAAACAGCATAATTATCATCTCATTTCTTTCTTATCTTTCTTCAGTCCTCCAAATTTTTTGCACATAACTTGAATAATTATCATCTATCATTCGCCTATCACTGTTCTCAAACATACATATCCACTCGTTCAACAAAACTATTCTCCTTGACTGTAAATGTGGTGAAACAGTCCTTACACATAATCTACAGGGTTGATTTTTAAAAAGCTTATAAAAATCCATTAACAAAGTTGTGGAGTGAAAAAAAAAATTTGATGTAACCATCAGACCAATGATGTGAAAAATATTTTAATGCTACGTACAAAATTTACTTAAAAAAGGTCATGTCGTATACAACACTAAGGAAAAAAACATAATTGTACAAGTTTTAAGTAATTTTACCATTCAATTCCAGGATTGCCACATTTTTTATTATTTTTTTTCCCTTTTACCTAGTACCAAAGACATGTAATGGAAAATGCTGACATTACCCACCCTATAATGGAATGGAAATAATTATGAAATATGCCAACTCTTTCTCACCAACTCCTGTATTTCATAAAAGAGGAAAAAAGAATAAAACACTGAAAAAAAACAAAGTACTGAGAGGCATTGGGAAACGATAATGGAATTTTACACCATAAAACATCTTCAGCTCTTTTTGGTAATCTAAACAAATCAAAACATGTAAAAACATTCAAATTAACTCATAAATACAAATATAAATTAAAGACATACTAACAAATTTTCTATTATGATGACCAATTGATGTTGAAATCATGGAATACATAAGTATTACTTATTTTTTTTAAAAGCTGAAAATCCTCCACTGAGTAATATGTATACTAACTATTCAATTTTTCTGAATTCACTATAAAAAAAAAAAAAAAACACATTGAAAGCAAATTTAGTTCTGCATTCCAGAAACTGAAAGAAACTGATTCAGTTCCCTTCTCCATTCCATTTTCTGCCATTCATCTTGAATAGGGAAGTTAGCATTTTTCATTCAATTGTGGAAGCAAATCAGCAGAGAAGGTAGATCATCGATTTCCAGATATGGCGATATATATGCAGCAATATGTAAACAAATTTTTGCTGTCAACGAATTAAGCAGATATTTGTTTTCTCTGGTTTATGAGCTTAAAATAAGAATTTGAATCCCTACCCCATGACTGTAAACACAGCTTCAAACTCTTTTTACCATTTGAGGTCACTGAATATAAATATATATAATTACATGTTGCCATACATTCAAACTGTTCATGTACAAAACAAGTGAAAGATAACAACAGCAATTTATGTCATGGTGTTACAACAGTTGAATTTATGTACACAGTTTCTATTCACTCTCAGTCTCAAATCAATCTGATCAATCAATCGCTTGGATGCCAGTTAAAGAAAAAGAAAGACTGAAGAAAATGGAACGGTATGAGCAGTGAGGCCTCCACACACTCACTACCCTATCACATCCACAGTTGATCACTATATGGACCTCAAGTGCATTCATACTAATGCCATCTTCTCATGGTCAGCCCGGATGTTTTCAATCCCAAAAACCCAGTGTAAAAATGGTTGCAATATGGTTAAAAACATGATTTGTTCATTCATCCTACCACCCAATGGTCTGTCTGCACCCATCACACTGTTTTCAATAGTGATTATTTTGTCTAAGCTGATTGTCAGAGTCAAGGGGTGCAATTTAAGTAAATTTAACACACAGTGTACAAGTCATACCTGTATATTCTTCCCCCACTTTCAACATGGTTGATGCTATTTCTTTGTGCTGACTGGGATGTGGAGTTGTGCTCAGCATGAAAAATCTAACCAATGGAAAACATCAGATCTAGTCCGACTGTCAGGTGACAGCATGAGCATGAATGCATCCTTTCTGTCTCATTGTATTCCATCTTTTTGTTTTACTATTGTATCTCAGTTCTTCTCACAGATCTTTAAGATTATCAAAATCATGTTCATCAATATTTTTTTTTTTTCACTTTCTCATGGAAATTTAGCACCCATCATAACACATATATATGCATCACCACAATAAGTTTGCCTTTTTTTGTTGTTCAAGCTGAAAATTAAGACATTACATCAAATTCATCTTTTTTTTTTAACTGATATTTTTTTTTGGTCTTCTTATACACATTTTTCCCAAGACAATTATTTATTTTATTTGCAAACAATTTTCTTTCTTGACCATGTCGTCACATTTTATTCCAGATCTCTCTGATTTATCACTATGTATGAAATCATAAATAAGCCCTTGTACTTATTCTTCCATTTCAAAATCAAACATATGCACACAATGAAAAACATAAACAAAGGTTACTTCAAACATTTCTTTGAAGCAGTAAACAAACAGTTCATCAAAATCAGGTTTTCAAAAAGAAAGGTAACACATGAGACCATAATGTACAACAACAGTATAGTGCGTGTATCTCTGAACATGTGTTCAGGACATTTACAAACATTCACAAAGCCAGTCACTCAAACTTAACCATGTACAACATCATGACTGACAACATAATTTTAATACAAAGGAGTAAAAGGTTTCTTCAGCTGTAGTCAAGACTTCCCATTCATCCATTACATTAGAGTCACTGATGTAGTGTAAAGCTGCGTTTTAAGCCTGATATGATGATCACGCCCAGTCACAAACCACATTCTCGTTTTAATTTCACTGTACAGATAGTAAGTGCTCTTTCTTTTCTTGTGCCCTTTGAGATCAAATTGGAGTATACTATACTGGAGGCAGTTTGCAATTATCTGTGTACATCGAATGTCTGCTTCATATCCCTTCAAAACTGATATTTTCTGTTTTAAGCTTGGTATACCCAGTGGTACTTTGGTACAATAAGAACCACACTGCACTGTTCAACTGCGGCAAATATGGACTTATACCCCTTCAACAGTTAAATTCCCGAGTTTTTAGTTCAGTGATGCTTTAGTACAATGAAGCCAAGATGCACTTATTTACTGGTATTCCTTCATTGACTGTGTGCTCAAAATCTGTTTTTAATACAATTACATATAAGCATATCTTAACTAATTCAGCTGTCTCTTCCTTTCTCTCTTTGCAGCATTTTCAACATATCGACTGAAAATGATTGGAATGAGGAGTGTGGCACTGAAATATTTGATTTCATTCCCTTTAAAACAGGAACAGAGACAATGTATTCTGTCAGCATAGTCTGCTGAAGCAACCAGCAAGAAGTCTTTTTTTCAGTCTTAAGTTATTCACTCTAGCCAGCCGCCCAAGTCCTTCAAGGGTAATATAAAGCACTTTTTTTCCATTCCAAACTCATCCCCTCCCATTACCTTGAAAACAAAAAAGTGTCATTTACATTCTTGTGACAGAGAAACTATCAATGGTTCTAACAATCAGGGATATGGCAGAAAGTGTAAGACACTTCAAGTCTTAGCCTTGGTCAGATGTAACTTTGTCAGAAGTTCTGTTCAATTGCGGAACCAATCATGTAAGTTGAGCAACTGGAAAGTGAAACAGTAAGATGTGTTTGTGCACCATCTTTCTTCAATAGCAAACTGAGATAATCTATAATACTATTATTTTTCTTGTGCTGTATACAGTACATAGCTACCACAAGTTACAAGGTGTACAAATATTCTGAGCAAGAATGGAATTGTTCAGGTGCTTCCAAAACAGGCCTCAAAATAAAAGCAAACAGAAACGATTTATATTTTGCCTCAATCAGAAAAAAAAGCAACCTGTGCATGTCTCACTTATAGATATGGAACCCTCATATTTACAGACCTGCTACCTTCACAACAGCGGAGGAGGGATATCTGACTCAAAAGGAAGGGAAAATCAGGGAAAAGGAGGGAAATATACCGATCCGTAGTTCCTACCTAGAATTACTATGTACTACATAACAAATCAATAAAACATCCGCATGTGAACTTAAGGTTTCATTCGATATAAATATTACACAATAAATTAGAACTGCATTTCTTACTTTCTTTGCAGATCCATAACATTGTGAACAGTTCTACTTTAATTCAAGTATAGATGTAGTGCATTTTGCACTATTCACAAAAGTTTAGAAAATTCATTGCACAAATTTCTATTCTTTTGTGCCATCCTCTTACATTTCTGAAGGAGAAGGCCCGCTGCCACTTCACTGTAGGGTGAGAAGGGGAGTATGTGGTAGGTTCATGATCAGCCCACCACCCAACATCTCCGCTTTCCCTTTGATCCAATGCTCCGACAACTGACCGGCGTTTCACATCTATCTGCTTCTGCATGTACCAATTAGTAATACTGAACAACGGATTTTTGACGGTTCTGATTACCTGTGGGAATGTACAGGACAGTGCCGGTGGGCTCACACAGTTGGCGGGACTGGGTGCGGGTGGGGGATAGCAGTGGGGGATAGCAGAGAGGAAAACTGACTGGACTAGATCTATAACTGATGCATGGCAGTGAAGCGGTCAAATTCTGACAGTGATAGTGATAGCTATCACAGAAAGAAGTAGGCGCAAAAGCCATTTCATAGACAGAAAATAGCCCATGAGTGAGACAACCTCTGTCACGAATAGATTGACAGGCCGTTCAAATTTCACACCAAAATTATGTCAGAATCGCCGAGACTCATTTTTTTTTTTTATCATCCCTCTTACGTAAAGTAAGCAGACATGACCAGTAGGCTTACAGATGATGCATGCAATGATTATGGGCAGCCTGTCGTCCTCTGTCTGATGACATATGCATAAAGACGCGTAAGCTAAACTGGTCGTCGGCATCCGACAGACTTTTGAGTGAAAGATCCCAGGATGAATCTACATCGTTTACATAGTGGTCGGCAACAAGCGGACTGAAAGTGAAAACATAAAACGAGGGGCGGGATGAGACACCATGGTTAATTAAAGATTTTGGGTTCAAAAGGGAACTACACGAGCGATCGTGGGCCAAGCGATGATCAGATCATGAATGACGGGCGCATGTGAACGACCACTTAGCATGAGGGCGGGACGTACGGGGTATAATACATAATACTACATGTCCGGACTGGGCTACATCATGTACTGTTGGCCTGCAGACACAGGCCTTGGCAACGGCAGCAGGCAGAACCACTGCCCATAGCAACAAACGGGAGAACGCAATTAGTTTTCTTGCTGGACTGAGTGAAAACTACTCAGGCGCATTCAGAATGATGCCAAAATATGGGATGCAGAAAAACTAGTATAAAATATCCGAATTCGCCCGAATGCGGGAATTTTTATTCATGGCGCGGGATCGCGGGATAGTGAGTTGAAATGCAGGATGACCCCGTGTAAGGCAGGAAGGTAGGCAGGTCTGTACTTACATGGTATGCTGCATAAAAGTATTAACCAGTAATAACATAGTAGCTGGTATACTGGAACTGGGGGATCAAAACAAATGAGATAAATTACTGCAGAGTCTGACTCCAGTCAACCCCCTCCAGAACAAAGAAAGAAATGACTGACTTCAAACAAGGTTGATATTAACCAATACAAAAATACAAAAGGAAAAATAATAGGGTGCCAGGAGGGTTGACCTCAAGCAAGAATTTACTTTAAGTGAGTTGACTTTAAGTGGACTGTTCTTTATATTAATTCATGACAATGCAGCGATGATGAAAAGCATCTTGGTTTATAAAAAGTTTATCCAGGGATAATCTGGTAAATGATAAAATAAAAAGTACCCATCATACAGCATTGTCCTTAAGCAGGAAAGCAGAATTTACAGTTAATATGGCTGCTTCTAAATTACACTGATGCCATTATTTTTTCTTATTTGGCACAATGTAGCTATAACCGAGTTGGTTAAAATAAAACCCAAATTTTTTGTTTCTCTCTTTTTTTTTTCCACCTAGGACAGAGATCTCAGTCATGCAACAGACATGCGACAGCTTTACTTTGTAATCCAAATGCCTTATAAACTTGAGTCTTATCTTGGACTAGAGAAGGAGTGAGGGATTCAACATTATATACTTTGCCACTGAAATTACCATTCTATATGGCTTCATCAGAGCACCATAAAGCACCTTGAGAGGAGGAGGAAAGACATGCATGGTTGTATAAATAATCCCTACATTCACAGTGCCTATACAAAAGATTATCTACATTATCTTTTATCTCACACAAATGTATACATTAAAAGTCTGAAAAGATTTTGAGGCTGAAAATGTCAGATTTTGTGCTTTCTCTTCATGCTCTGGCTTTTCTGAATTAACATTTTCACCCAACTCTAAATCCTCTATAATTTTTTAATTAATTTTTTTTTTTCTAATCTAAATTTTTTTATCACATTCTTTGTTATTTAATTCATGTCCAATTAAAGTCCTGACAGATCTAAATGGAAGTAAAATGCATGTTTCACAATATCATTGCAAATGGGCCCATTCAGCACAACTTACAAGCAGTTTATTCATGAAGTCCCTGACAATCCAGTTGTTTTTTTTTTCTATATGTGCTGGATACACAATATATAGGTGGGATCTGTGCTAGAAAACTAGGAGGTATGCATTCATATTATATAAAAGAAAGTAAATGAAGGGTTTCACTGCAAAATGAATCCAATTTCCTTTCTCATCATTATATTCTGTTTCAAATAAATGTGGATTTTGCTAAAAACACAAAACCCAATGGTTTATTAGCTATCGACATATTGCATTATCCAAAGTTTTTAGTTCATATAACTCAACCAAAAGTATTAATGCATAAATCTGTCTCTGAAACTATAAAAATTGCACTCATTGCACTTTGCAGAATAAACCTTCATAAATTTCCTTTCAGTCAACAAAAGAAACAAGTGTTACATTTCCACCACCATTTACTAAAGATGTGACCATTACATTTTCCATCTGTATCCTGTATATCATCATCTTCCAAAGTAAAAGAAATCAGCAACAAGCAAGCACATTGCAAGTGTCAGCCAGTCTGAGTAACGTTAACAGAAGTAACATGGAGCAAAAAACAGAGAGCCAGTCTTGGAACAGAAATCAGTTTCAATTGTCCATATTTTAGATAACCTTGGAGTTCAGATTCATTATTTAACTATACCATTAAAGAAGTCTGTAAAAGCAATGGAATGAATATATGTGGGTAAATAACACAGATTACAATACCCATAGATTCATTGTCATACATACTGACTACGAGTAGCGCAATTTTCAGAACACATTTGTCAGAAATTACTTCGACATCTGTTCATAACTCTGTGATGAAGAAAATAAAAATAGAAAATTGTCATTGCCACTACACAAATGTATACATGAAATTTTAAATCTCATTACAACTGATTTCAATCACACATCCAAATATGCCACTTCCACTGAGGTTGGCAGGACTGGCTTACAAATGTGACATCCTCTCATCTCTCATTGCACCACAAAAGGTAAATTCTCGCATTCCATCACATGTAAGCACTGACACATCAAAAGAACTGATTTTTTTCTTACTGAGTTCTACCATTCTAGAACAACTGAATGGTTCTCAATCTGGTTTTAAATCTAAGCATATTTTTGCTTTCACTTTTAAATGTATCACAAGCTAACAACAACAACAACAAAAATCAGTAACAGACTCAACAAGACAAATGCTTCAATCAACAGTATTTGATTCTTCTGTAAGGCGAAATAACTTCTGAAAAATTAAGTCTTTCCACTCTTTTATTAACATTAGAATTTTTCAATATCGAAAGTATTTGTGATCTTTTTCCGAAAATTACAGGCATTCTGAAATATTTAATAGTTGGAGTAATTTTCAAAAACAATTTTGTTTGAGATCAGATCCAAACTTACAAGGTATGCTACACTTCATCTGAGAAATGACAACAGATCTATTACAAAACGTTATCTTTTTTTTTTCTCTTGTAGTTGATGAAGTTTTCATTTGTAAGCCCGAACTTTTTAAATCTCTCTCTGACTTTGTGCACTCATGCTGTGTTTGCCACTGTGTCGCACTTAAAATCTGTCTTTTCCTACAAATTAACCTCTTTGTGACACACTGTCAATTTGCTTTATATTCCACCGCTATTTCCTGTATAGTTAAGTCTCCAATAATTAATATCACATGGTGAATATATGACAAACACTGCTCGTCACTGTGATCCTGGCAGCCGCAAGAGCAAAATGAATGCTGTTTGTCACTGCTGCATCTTAGTTTTTTTTACTCCATAAGGGAAACACCGAACAGCATTCGTTATATGGATCACGAAGAGGTTAATTTGCCTTCCCTGATCTCATACATGACAACAAGATGTTAAAAAAGGGATGAAACCATACATTCTTCATTCTTTACAGATACACAATAGATATGATTAAGGACTTTCATCAAACAGAATCTCTCTTTGTTCCTTGAGCTCATGTGTCATCTCCCTCAAGATGAGTAGTCACGTCTCATATATCCATTGGTGCTCTTAAACCCCATGTTGTCGGCCAGCTCTGTGTCCTGCCCCCTGTTTTCATAACTCATACCTGAAATACAGAGTGCACAAAACATGATGGTTACAAATTAATCATATATTCTCTTACAAATAGACACATACAATTTTGTTTAAAAAATAAAAATGGAAAAAAAAAAAGTCATGTAACTCACATCCGAATACATCTACATGGAAGATAAGGTTAGGAATTATTTGTGTTCTGACTCTCCCATAAACAGACTGACAAAATCAAGAAAAAAGATAAAAATGCTAATAAAAAAAAAAAAAACATAAATAAATTTTAAAACAGAAAATGTCTCAAAATCATAACCTGTGACCACATAATTGAAAGACATTTGGAAAAAAGATGTTGTTAACAGTCAAAATCTGTTAAAAAGAAAAAGAAAATGACACTCAACAGTTTCAAAAAGAACAAACATAACATGATAATTCAGGAATGATTGCCCCACCTTAAGGAAATAAAACCGATTTATATTTCATAATTATGTGGGTTTTCTTTTTTGTCTGGCAGATATTTAAAATGTCATGTTTTCATATTTTTGTTGTTGTTCATGCAGATACGTATGAAAAAAAAAAATGATGGTGCAGTGTTTGATAGGAAATTGCTGGACAAAATATTCAACACAACGTCAAATCATGCACAGAAAATACTGCAGCAACAGTAAATAAAAAAAAGTGTCACCATCAAGTAGAAAATATATTCAAAGTAGAAATTATTCACAAAAAATACGAACACTGTGTCTATGTATGTCTTTAGCACTTCTAATCATTACTTACAGTATGAGTATGCTAACAGTTAATTCAAAGTATCATGGGTTGGGTGTAAAACCCCAAAATGATTTTTTTTTTCTAGAGCCACTCATCAGTATATTCTCTATATTCATTTTTATTTCCTCTCTGACAGGAAAAAAATACACATGCTGTTCAATACGCATGGAAGGGCAAACTAGTTTTTCTCTATTTGTCAGCTATGCTCTTCTATTCAAACATGCAGATTTTTCAAGCAGATGCAATGTCACTGTGAGGAGACTTGGAATGGTAAATGAATGAGACACACATTCTACTTGGCAATGAATCTACAGCAAACTCTGGTGCAAAGCATACAAAAATCCTTCGGACTTAGAAACTATTCAACATACAGTCTTGAAATCTGTGGTTAAAGGAATTATACAACATCATCCACAACTACTACACAGACATACAAAAGCTTATGCTTTTTGAGTATCGTTTTCAAAGGTGACAAGCACTGGGGATTTAATAGTAAACTCTGAGCATTTGATCTGATAAATTGCCATCAGCCCCAGAATAGTCTATGAACGTGAATTATTATTTTTTTTTATTTTCAGTAAAGTGAAAAGAGGACTAAAAATCTATTCTTTTTTCTACATTCCCCACCCTTTCCTCCCTACTAAAAAGCAAACAACCATATTTGATTTCATCCACTTTCATTGACTTAACTTCCAGAACAATGACAAATGGTATTATTTTACTGTCAACTATTCAACTTTCTGTCTGCCTATTCATTAATCATGAACATGTCATCATTACAATCAACAGCATCTCATTTTCCATTGGCAATCAGGAGGCCATTCATAGTCACCAAAATGAAAGTTGATTTTGCCAGGACAGAGAGAATGCATCTGTGCAATACACACAAGAAAACTAGATAGAACAGCGAAGACAACTCTGCTAAATCCACATGCTTATAAAAAAAAAAAAAAAGAACTGGAACAATTTCTCTCAGCTATTTACCTTATAAGACCTTGTTGGCACAAAAGTTTTAAAAATAGCAGTGTTTAAGTTTTTGCTTTTATCTCTTGTTTTTTAATGAGGTGCTTAAATGTCCTACGGAGAAAGGCACCATGCCATCTGTTAATGAAGGTACTACTTCAGTGATCATGTTTGTCATTCCATTCTTTTTCAAATTTTCCTTTTTTTTTCTTTAACCACTGAGAAATTTGTTGTGTAACATGAAATAATTTGTTTGTTTGATTTTTCATTTGAAATTTTATCTCCTTCAGTTTGATTTATTATTATTAGTGTGCCTACCCCAATGTATTCTGAGGGAAGCAATACTTGTTAATTAGTTCTTTAGTTTACAAAATCATCCATCTAGCCTAAAAATATCACTTTTCTTTTTTTTTTTTCCCCCTTTCCATTTCATGCAAAAATATGTGATTTGGTACATACAAAGTATGGTAAAAATAGCAATGCTGTAGAGAAGATTCTCTCGATTAAGCACAATGACAAGTTTATGTGAGCCTAGTCTCAAAAGCGCCAGTTTAGTGCATCGACTGTATTCACTTAAGCAGACAGTATTATTATTATAGACATGCTTGAAAATATCTAGGCAAATTCACCACTTTTTCTCCTAGCTTTTCAAGAAAATACACATAAAATGTTCAAACGACAAAGTGGGGATATGGAGATATTACTTTTTTTCCACTCAGCTGTGTAAGTATAAAAAAAAAAAAAGAAGTCCTGAGCTGGTATTGATTAAAATATGTCCCTCATCCCAGGCAAATGAGTCAGAAGTTAAATGGCAGCTCCCCCATGCAAATAGAATTTTACTAACCATGGGATCACAGGAAGTAACTGTCAAATATGAATATCTGGGTACAAAAGAAGAGTCATGACTCAGTGATTTTCTCACTAAATAAATTTGCACTCATTTCCCTTCCCATTGATAAGTCTAACTTTTACATACATATGATTTGGTGCAACTTGTTTCATACATTAATTATAAGATGAATAAAAAACCCTCGCCAATTGTTTTGCTCTGACATGATCAGAAGATAACTGTACAATTTAAGTATAATCCCTTTCAGCATGAATCTTGACCCAGATTATGATGACTTATCTCAGTGACAAGATAGAGCATGACTGCTGTACAAGATAGCAGATGATAGGTGTAGAAATGACATAAACTGGGTCACAATGATCCCTTACTGATGATTTGATCATTTACTGAATAAAAAAAATCTAGAAGTTTCCCTTTTTAATTTGTCATGGACATATACTGTGACTGATCATGCACATAGATGGAGTGTTAAGAAATTAATGCAGTAGTAATATTTTTCCTCTTTCCCCTATACCACTTGATGATCCATACAAAGATAAAGAGCATGCAACTTTCTGAACAGAATGTTTACTCATTATGTTTGTGTTTACTTTTTCTTACTTTTTATCTGATAGGAGAAGATAGAAAACTGGCTGTATGAAATAGTACCCTGATGGTTGGCTATTTCAGGAAATTTGGGAGTTTCCACTTTAACTTGTCATGGATATAAAACAATCTTGTAGATCAATAAAGTGTTGCAAGATTATTCCTTTAGGAGCTGGTGCAGTTTCTAAAATAAGTGTGATACCCGAAGAAACTGTTTATATCAATAGAATCACAGCGGCCAGTAAAATCCTGTGCTTTGTGGTCATCTCTTTGTGCAAATTTCTGAAATTTTATCTAACTTATTCATATTTGTAACACTCAATTGTAGACTTAACCGCTTCAGTGCTGCGCCAATTTTGCAGTCCTATTTTGCAGCAATACAGTCGGTCTCTTCTCTCCATCGCCTGCTGGCTCCTTTCCATACTCAGTCCCCATCCACTTTGCACAAACGACAGGGACCTACCACTTCTTCACAAACAATTAGAGGCATCAACTATTATTTAGTATTACTAACTGTTCCATGAAATACCTGATTAGACATCTTATCTCAGCTCTAATCACTCTCATGTCGCAATCATTAGCTTGTGGCAACTAACAAAACATTTTGCATGTAGATGTGAAAATGTTGGTCAATGGTCAGAACACTGGAAAGGGGAAGAAGGCATGGTTGTGAGTGGCTAACCAAGAATGTATGATGTACATTTTCCTGCATGTGAGAGACCGATTCTAGGATGTAAATGTTGTTTTGAGTAGTAGTGAAGAAGTTAATGACACAGCTATGTTTTTTTCTATTGGTGACTAAATGATACATATGATGAGCATGCAACATCATGAACAGAATGCCTGGTCATTATGTTTGTGCTTATTTTTCCTACCTCTTATCTGAAAGATAAAAAAAAAAAAAATGGTTGATAATGATTTTTGAATGAACATGTGCATGAGAAAACAAAAAGACAACCTATCCATATATAATAACACTCATGATGAAGACTGCAGTCCTTTTGATTTCACCATTACCACTTTTGATTTCACATGACTAAGGTTTTAAGGCTGAACTGATTTTAATATTTGTCAAAGGCTTGTGATAGAATTATACAGAAACTAATGGTGGATGACAAGCCTTTACTAAAATGTAATGGGAATCCTTTCTTTCCATATTTTTCAAACATCTGAGGAGAAATACGGCTCTTATGAGTTTATGCAGAACAGTTTTGGTTGATATCATATTCTACGAAGATGCAAATATATAATTATGGGTTGAATTTTGACCATGGGAAACTACATTCCTCAGACAAATGTACAAATGCAACAACTTTCAACATATAACTAAGTTATGTGCAGCAAAATATTAATGGTGCAAGATGCTAAAGTAGAGTAAACATTTTAAGATAAAACAAAAAACAGGGAAGGGACAATCTTGACACCAATACATGCTGCTTTCAAGATACAAAGGAAATTGCCAAACTATGCAAAGCTGCTTTGAAAGCCCAAATCTAACGTCTCCAAGTCCTGAGGGAAACGAAGGAATACAGGAAGAGCAATGCAACAAATAAAATGAGAATACTAGAAAACAAGAAACTAACCTCTGAAATTACAATCAATGATCTAGAATGAAAGAAAGAACAAAAGGACGAGTTTATTTAATTTAATTTTTGCTTCATTTTTAATTATTTTTTTTCTTACTTGCAGCAAAGAAAACAAAAATTAAGATCAAAATAATTCCAACTTTGTTCTTAAAAAAAAAAATAAATAAATAAAAAATCCGCAGTTGAAGTTAAAACAAAAACAAAGATGAGAAAATACTATAGCATTGCTGTTTCAATTTTTATTGACGCAACAAAGATGCCATATACATAAAAAAGAAATAAACAAAATTTCCAAGATGACGGAATTCTCTTTATTTTTCACACGATGTCATGGCATTGGTCTGAAATTAAAAAATGACGTGTTTTAGGCAACGACAAAAACTCAAGGTCATCGCTACACTGCACTGTAGTGATGATTAAATTTTCGGTCGCAGATTTCTTCTTATAAAAAATTAAACACAATCGCAGACAACGGTGAAAAAAAAGGGCAAAATTACAAATTAAAATAAAATTAAATAAATAAAAAAAAAAAAAAGGCCAGGGGCAGGGACAGAAAAGATATTTCTGCACTGCTTAAGTTTAATGAGATGAATATAGATATAAGGATAATGCTTAGGAAATGAGACTTCAGGCCTGAAAACAATAAAGATGATTATTTTGTTGCATATTACAGTTTGGTCCACTAAGGTAAACATGATTACTTTAAAGTAAATTCTTGCTTTGAAGCAACCTCTCCTGGCGGTCCTATTAATGTTTTCTTTATATTTTTGTATTCATTAATGTTGACCTTGTTTGCAGTCAACAATTTTTTCGGCCCTGAGGGGCTAATTTTAACCAGATGTTCATGATGTCAGGAAACAAAACACAAATAAACAGTACAATTAGGCTGTTCTAAGATCAGAATCGTAGATAACTAAAATTTCTGAGTGATGACCAGTACTGTGCTTTAGATGTAAAATAACTTTCTACTTTTGGTTTTCTTTGATTTTGTTATTGTTGTTGTTTTCATTCCCATCAGACAAGGTAAGCATCTTAACCAGGTGCAGGGATATCAAACTCTTTTCAGCAAAAAAAGCAAAAAATCGCAAAATTTTGCCACCTCCCTCCTGCTCCATTTTATCATGCTGCCAGGCACAAGATACTTTATAAAAATACAGGTTTTTCAAGTTAGAAGAAGTATGCATTGTTTTCGAGAGAAGCTTTTACAGGAACCTAGTAAAGGGATTACGAGATTATACAATTAGTGGAAATTCCAAGAACTTAAAAGATCCCACTGGCAGTGCCATCATAATCATCGAGCGTAATTGGATCTAGATCGCGAACAGTTGCCCTTTTGCATTAGATTTTTTTAAGGGGGGGAGCGACTCTTAATTTGGCCATTTTCGCTCAAAATATCGATTCTGAGATAATAGCATATTCTGAAACCTTGACCTTTTCTTGATCTAAAAATATATGGGAGAA
>JBCEWB010437591.1:0-20058 GCA_039654565.1 Peronia peronii | reverse complement strand
CCCCCCCCCCCCCCCCCCCCCCCCCCCCCCCCCCCCCCCCCCCCCCCCCCCCCCCCCCCCCCCCCCCACCAAACCACTTTTGAACTCTTTGTTAGAAATGAATGTCGTGGGAAATTCCGAAAAATTAATATTTTAAGATTTTTTTTTTCAAATGGTAATAATTTTATCAGTTTGATGATCAGACTTTCAAATAAAAAGAGGAAAAAATGATTTATTTTTCCTCGTTCCACTGCTTATTTAACTGTGTCTGGCAAAAGGAAATCCATATGTAACCAAAACATTCCCATTCTAGTACCAGCGTACCGGATTCTTGCTCGCTATGAAAGCCAAAGTGATCACATTTTCTCAGACGTCAGATAATAAGTCAGCAGATTAACTCGCTGTGGTGTGTGTGCACAGTGAGTCTGTCTCAAGGCACTACACTGTGTCACACCATGGCCTCGCTGTACAGTCAAAAAGTCTGCCCCCAAAGTATTTTGTCAGAGGAAATCATAGAACAGGTGGCATATCTATCTGAAACAGATAAGGAACAGGATCAGTATCCCTAGAAGAAACGCATTGTACATGTAGATGTAAATCAAGCGCTTATCTGGGAATCGTATTTATTTTGAAATTCAAAATAAAAAGCCGCCGTTCCTGATACACAATTTTTCAATGACGTCAGATTGTAGCCTTAATAGTATAATGATTCAGAGATTTATAGTATATATTATCTGTGAAAAATGTCAAAACGGCTTTATTATTACGAAGCCCGATGCGATTTACATTTAGTACTCTCGAAAAGAACAGGGTGAATGAAATAAAACAAATGTTAACAGCAGTGGATCAACTGATTGCATGTCTCTCTCTCATTTAAAATGACTTGATGATGTGATCCTGAACAGGAAGGGACTGGCACCTGTGGAGACAACAACACAATTTGTTTTGAAAGACGAGTAGCAGGGAAAGCAAGGGAAGTGGGGGTGGTTTGAACAGACAGCTCAGCTCATCACGAGAACTTCTTTTTTTCATATTATTATTATGATCTACAGTTATGCAGAGTACTCTTTGCTCTTTGTTTCTTAGTATCGTAGTGCCTGGACCACATCATCTTTCAGAAGTTGAAAGTCGTAGATGGCCATGTAAATAATCTCTGAACCATTGAGCGTTGTGAAATCGTTTGCAAGGATTGATATTAGCTATTCAGATAAAGAGACAGGCAGATATGCGGACATGGGTATGGACGGACAGAAAGAAAAATCGAGAGATGGACAAATTTCAAAAAGTAATTCCTTTTACAGCAACTGAATCATGATATACATGTAGTAGAAACTATATGGACTAGAATGTCACGAATAGTATCAGAAGAAAGCAGATGTAAGAAAAACTGCTGCAGCTTGATAAGCCTACCGTTAGTACCACATTTAACAAATTTCTTGTCAGTTTTTACCATTATTCTGGTTAGCAGCTTGGTTGACTCGCAATGCGCGCGGTCACTGTTCTCTGCCTCTTACCAGACAACGATCAAAGCGATACTTTCTCATATCAGGTTCAGATTTCAACTGGTCTCAGTTGTCCTGTTTGTTGAAATCACGTGACTTCAAGGCCATGAGCTGTGACATGTTATGCAAATGATGCTGAAGATGGGGATGTATTCCTAACATGGTCGGGGCTTTGTGTGCATCCAGGCTCCTGAAGATCGCCGCAGAAAATTACTTCCAAAATTGGAAAGTTAGGACTTTTAGTAAAGGGATATCATATCTCCAGAAAACAAATTAAAATCTTTACGTACAGCACATCTATTTCAGTTCCAGCCTTTCATTATTGCTATGGTAAACCAGCAGAATTTATTGAGCCATTCCACGTCAAAATATCAATTTTGTCTAATCTCTTAAATCTTCCCACCGTGCAGACATGTTATTGAACAAATCGATCTTCATCGCGCAGTCACATATCATTTCAGAATTCACCTGGTGCAACTTCAGCAATGGTGGTTCTCTGCATTATATCTAAGTCCCTTTCCATATAGGCGTCGAACAAACAAAACAAAAACAAAAACGGTGACATAACATTTGCTTGCGTGCAGCATGAATGGCTTTTTGCAGCAACGTTTGATCTTATATTCGTAAAAGATCAGAGGATCTTGTTCTGAGTCTGCCAGTGCTCACCTGATGGTAGTGACAGTTGATTCCTTTAGTAACTGTGAGTTGTCATGTTGCTCTTTGTTTGCAACATGGGGCAGACTGCATTGTCAACAATGAATACCAGATGGGTGAATGTTCTACAGCTAACAGTATACTATTATATTACCACTATATACGTAATTACTCCCAGAAGTGGCAAGGAGTCTGGGGAAAAATCGCCCACTGTATTTTGCATTACTTTCCAAATAAGGTGCAGGACAGCTACCGCGATATTGTGCTGTATTGCAAGTAGGTGTAAATCGGCTTTCTTGAAAATGAAAAAAAAAAACAGTGAAAGAAACATTGGTTAGCCAGCAGTTTCCTCTGACACTTTTGAGGTTCAAGAAGGCAAGAAATAAGATGGAATAACCTTTCTTTTGGAAAGACCTGATATTAAAATCTTGCTTCATTGTTTGCCATCTCACTTCATCTAGCTCATGTCTAACCCTCCAGAACAAGTCCGGTTGGCTGCTTGTGATGTATAAACAATAACCTACACGCTGCATATGCTACAGCTGTACAGTAAGAGATCAATAAAGTGGTATATCCTTGACGTGGATTGTTCTGCACTAGCTTTGTGCTCAAGCTAAAGTCGTTCTTTTCAGCTATGTAACCAGTTCCTCTTTGCGTCTTTCATCTCTCGTCCTTGTGCTCTATTTACATAACATCTCTGATAATTGATCATTAGTATTAACGTTCCTAAAAAATTTTCTTTTGTATGATCTGGTATGATTAATCGCTTGCCTGAACGCCCTTTATCAGGAGGCTTGTATATCAAAGTTTAACATGATTGAGAAAGACTCAGTGCAGCAACTTTATACAATCAGTTGAAAAATTCTGAAGACATAGGCATGTAACTAAGAACTAATCAAGATCGATACAGAAATTCATTTCTGTCATCCGCGATAAAGTTATCGAGTTACGATGATTTTTCTTGAGCCTGCTATATGCTTTGATGCTATTTGTGATATTTTTATCCGTAATAATAATGCACGTGAGTGTGAATATATCTTGCATATTTAATATGTTTTATCAGCTGTGAGTGGAATTTCATTCTGAGAACAAAGTTTTGTCCTATTCTGTCTCATGCTATTTTATCTTGTCTCATCCTAGTATTTCTTATTGACCTCCCAACTCGGATATCCTCTGATATCTCATCATTACAAATTAAATGTGCTCTGAGATGGTTGTGACATCCATCATCAGATCAGTTCTTTACCAGCCATTGTCACGAGGTGATTGTAGAACGGCTTTCGTGGATTCTCTGCCTTTTTATTAACTGTAGCATAACTTTGATTGTGCCATCAAAAGGGTGTCTTCTATAGAGAATTGTTGCCCTACGGGCGGATTGCGACCGGGATACTCTACTGAGATGTCAGCAGAATTTATCTGAAGGCCTTGGAAAGTGACGTTGGCAAACCTTGACCTCAGAGCACTGGGATTGGAGGCAGGCTGTGCCATGCGTCAAGATCTTTCTTACCTGGAGAAGTCATTCATGTCCTACAGACTAAGACCAGAGAGACGGACTCGAAAGCTCCGAGACACTAGGGTCTTTCCAGATTGTAGGATGCAAACAACAACGCCACCATCATTGATATATTCAGTCATTTGGCACAATCTGTCCAATGCTTTCACAAACTCAGACCCAGCACATGTAGTTGTAGGCTACATGTGGACAGTAGGACACCTCACTGAGGCCGTCATATTCACGACGAGCCGAAAGCACAATTTATTCTTTGTACAAACAAGAAGATAACGGAGTTTCCCGATATTTGGCTGTTCACATGATGATGCAATCGTTTCCTGCACTGGTCTTTTAAGCTCAACATTGTCCCACCCTCTTGAAACAGTACAACACAAGATTTCGGGAAAAACCCAATGCGGAAGTACCTCAGGCGTTTTCCAACGTCATTAAATCATTAACACTACTCACTACTACTATTATGTGGAGAGTATCTAGCTTCAACAGGTTACGAGTCTGTCTCTCATAGTTAAGAGTTTTAGTCATATATTTCCAACCCACCGTAATAGGATCAAGCCAAAATGTGAGGCAGACTAACGATTGAGGCAAAGCCAAGGTTGTGGGTCGATGAGAATGGAAGTCACGGTTGTTCCAGAAATTTACTGCCTGAGAAGTGCATCTGTAAGCACCTTCAAGAGCAAGAGATTACCATGGATTCTTTAATGGAGGAAACAACATTTGGCTAAGGATCTGACAAATTTTGAACTGAGCTTTGTATATAGTGTCATTCTGTCGTCCCCAAAACATGTTTGCTCTTTGTATCCAGGAGAAACCTTAATATGTCACCCTCGCTCTGTGCTGCACAAAGTGAGCCTCTAATGTTAACATTTGCACCAAGGCAGATTTTTAACCAGTTTGTGAGACATCTTCACTGGCAGTGTCATGATGAAAGTGATTCTCCAGTTTCATAATGATGAGTATGAGTTCTGTTTTTGTTGTTGTTGTTGTTGTTGTTTTTTTGAGCCATTGCACCATATAGTATGTACATGTATAAGTACTATTAGGTAAATCAGCTGGACACGTGGTGAGCGTTTGCAACTTGTCCCAATTGCTTGGCGCACTGAAATGGTTCTTGTATGTATACAAGAGTCAAGTGAAGGTCCCTTAGGGCAAAATACATAAAGATTAGCTGCCTCTTACTTATACGGGGTTTCAGTCTCATAATCATGTTTGTCTTCTTGTTATTGTTGCTTTTGTTATAGCCTCTGCTCGTAGTAACAATCCCTGATTTGTGTGCAATGCTTACATACCATCATTTATCAGAGTCGGTATTCTCTACCGACTGTTGCGCTTCTTGTGCAAGAGCCCAGTGAAAGTGTCTGCAATTAAAGAGGGCAAATGCGATTCTTCAGTTTTCATAATGACAGCTACCCCTCTCCATCTCCCCTCCTCCGGGCCTCCCCCCCCCTCATTTTTTTTGTTTCCCAAGTCATTGCTTGTGACAACAGCACGTAACTTGCTTACAAATAGTACAGTGCTTATCGCACCGCTTATCATAATCGGCGTCCTCTACCCTCTGTAGTAGTTCTTATACAAGAGTCCGGTGAAAGTGTCTGCGGCTGAAAACTCTGTTATCATAAGAAACTGGCTGTGATCAGAAGGAAATCTAGTGGTTGTGCAAATGTTCAATCACACTGTGATGGCCAACACAAGATAGTGGCCATCGAGCTTGCGTAAAGGTTATGTCACTATGGGTCGATGATCACTCGATTGGCGCTGCATCAGTCAGGGCCGCGCTCGGATATCGCCTGCAGTCAGTTGCAACTGCAGTCATTTGCCATCTGGACTCCGGCCCAAACTGTGGATGCTTTATCTTGAGTGTGAACATTTCAACACTGATTTACCGGTACTTTTCTTGTCATTTTTTGTTCTTTGCCTTCAGCTTTTTTTGTACCTTATGTTTGGTTAGTAATCATTCTGCTGCAGTATTCGGTTGAAAAAAATCTACATTATAGGCACACCTTCAAAAAGTACGCATGTCCTACTTCTTGCCCTAGTCAAGGAGATGGCTGTTTGCAATACAATGACCAGGCTTTTGTTTTAGACCATATTATTTATTTATTTTTTTATTTATTTATTTATTTACTTATTTATTTATTTTATTTATTTATTTATTTATTATTTTATTCATCTATTTATTTATTTGTTTATTTTTGTAAATTAGGCCAGGTGTATGCCAGTCGCAGCATATCTTGAGAAAACATCGTCGAACTTGGAGACAGTATTAGACAGTATTAAGTCGATGAAAACAACGGTTTTGTATTAGTGCAGCTGTGTGATATCTTGTTAAATCATAACTCCTGTCAGATCTGATTCCATCAACATATAAACTCTGTCACGAGTGGGAGACATTATGTGTATAGATGTTACGAGCTTATTTCATTTTACATTTAGCTTCAGTGGATATGATTTGTAAAATGGCCCATCTGATTGTGAGTTGCTTTTGTAACTTTGACCACCGAGAGAGAGCACAGACGTGTCAAGATAAGGGCAGACATGATGTTGATGATCTTTGCTATCGACCTTCAAATTCCCCAGTGGATCCTCTACAAACGATCTTCAAGTCCATCTCTCCTATGCCGTACATTCTTTTCTATATCGTACCAAATCAGTGGCGTCCACTTCATTCCAGCCTTGACTTCATTTCTCAAGTATTCCTTGACCTGCTTGTGGACCTTGTTCTGTGTTAGGTTTTTCCTGACATTGTTCGTATGCGGTTTTCTGTGGCTTTATCTACTTGATTCTCTTCAGTAAAAATTTCCATGTGTTTCTGCTTTGTTGCTTGTCGTCAGTTTCCCTTAGTTACCATGTCCATCCAATGGATTTTCATCTTTGCGACAGAGCAAAAAGTGCCACGGAGTATTTACCTTACCTATATAGCATTGAGACTGAGAGGGGATATTCTCTCATACACAATAAAATGACAACATATTGTGTATAACCAACTGAACTTTGAGGGAGGAAATGATAGTGTGTGTGGAGGAGGCAAACACCGTATGGAAGTTTTGCATGTGAGTGGGTATAGTAACCAAGACTATCTTGGCTTGGAAATCTTATTTAATGTCGAATGAGCATGTTATGAGATTTACAGTGAGAGAAAACACCACCTACTGCAAATATGTTGGAATAAACTGATATCATTAATATTCAGGACATCATATTCAATAATCAACAGTTTGCTAGAGTCACCAGCCAGACACATTGAGAATAGCATTTATTTCAGACGTCGAAATAATGAAATAATTCATTGGTTTATCAGTTCAGACTTTTACATCAAGTTCAAAAACGAATTTTACTCCTGGATGAAAGAATTTGAATTCAGTGGATGGATAGTGGAATGAACATGTATATAAAATACTGTTCATAAAAGTCACTATCTGTCTGTGACGCCCTGTGCCAGTGTACGTTGATAGGTGACATAAATGGGCTCATTAGGCCGTTAGTTGGCAGATTCAAATTACAGCAATTAGCACATGCCGTTTGTTGCACGATATGCCTAGCAGGCAGGATTAGCACTGTTACAAAACTGGACACTGCGCAGTTTAATGTCTATGACATGTCTGAAGCAAAGGCTTGTGTAGCATTGTCTGACCTATCTGTCATCGGCCACGTGATCAATCAATCAATCTCTTGTATAAGAGAGGAAGACCATGCCCCAAGGCTTGGGGCGAGTGCTCAATTAGCCATACATCCTTGACTGTAGGGTAATTTTTAGGTCCTTAATAATGATGTTGTTCACATTCAAACGACCACACATTAAGGGAAGAGTTGCTGAATGCAAATAGCAGCCTGAATACCTCAATGATCTCCATGCCCCGGGTCATGATTCATATGTAACCGCATGTGCTTACGCTAGCGCAATTAGAAACTTCCTAGGCGCTGGTGTTGTGATGTAGTGGTAAGTAGTCTTGTTGAATGATGCAAAGATATTTCTGTGAAGGGACATTGTTTACAAAAAAAAAAGAAGTGGGAGGAGGGAAGATGTAGGAGAGCATTAATCCTAGAAGTGTCAAGACGCTGATCGTTTCTGATAGTTGGTCTGTTTACTATACTTCATACTCAGGCATCATGTAAGTTTGAATACTTCTTGATGGTGTAGGGGAACTCATTTGATAACGCATTCTAGCCAAAAATATTTGAGAAATGGCAGGTTTAATTTCATATACCTTGACTCCATTGGTATCTGGTGACCCCTTTGGGTTAAATTTGGTACTGGTGTCATTATGACCTTTGATGCTTGTGTTGACGTAAGAGTAAGTGGATCTGCATTGTTTCAGCGGCAAGACTTATGGCGGCGGTCGACTGCTTTTGTTTAGCACAAATTCTTTTCACTTTCTAACTCGTGGTTGTCATAACTTTTATATAAGTACTTGTGTAAACATACGTAGCGCAGTGTGGCCCTAATCGTGTTGTGGCACCCTTGAATAAATAGCCCAGCCCAACCCAACTCATCCTTTTCAGTTTAACCACAGCATTTATGGAATGGACCAAAAGTATCCCAGTTCTGGCTAAGTTAGTTGCTGAATTCACCAGGACAATCGGTGTCAAATGGTTGAGGCTCCCATTCATGGACGCCGCTTTAATGGAAGGAAAGAATAATAATATGTCTAATGATAGGCACCTGTATTGTTTTTTCCAAGTGATAGAAGCCTGAATCTGTTGACTAAGGCGATCGAAGAGAACCATGGACCAAGTAACAGTGGTAATTCCAGTTTTGATTAATTTGATGTTATAAATGCGTATCTTGAGGAGGGGGAAGGAGACTCATGAATATAATTTTTTTTTTTTTTTTGGGTAATAGTTTCAGATCCATCGCTGAATAAACTTTTTTCTTGTTTTTTTTTTTTTTTTTAAGTAGCAGGTAAATTAAAACCAGAAGAAAGATTTACAGGAAAGATACAAAGGAAATTCTGTCGCTGTTGTTTGCTTTACGATTACCCAGTGACTGATCAGCGTGACGTATGGTCGCTGTACGGAGGGAGGGCAAAGTCCATATCGCTGGCCTGTCACCCCATATGCGTACCTCATTTCCGTCTCATCGTTTTTTTTTTTTTTTTACCGTCTTTTCACCCCAAGCCGGGGACAACGTTTTCAATTGTCCGATATGATTGTGTCACCATGACGTCATGCTTAGATGCGCTTTCCCGTTTTGTCCCCCCAATCTGTTGTTTCTGTTGTCGGTGTCGGCTGTATTAGAATTTAACCAAAACACCCCCGTAGCCAAAATGATATGATAAGAATGAAAATACATAAATCGAATAAACAAAGGGCCAAAACAAAAATGCCCGAATAAAGAAATTCGATTGTAGGAATATATATATATACGAAAAAAAAAAAGCAAAAAAAAAAAAAAAAAAAAAAATCCCCACACATATATTCGTTCTCTGTGTCTTTCAAAATATGTTTTTTTTTTTTTTTTTTCATGCATTTTTGCTATGGTTAAATTTCCCATGTTTTTTTTTTCGGTGTGGATTTTTTTTTCTTCCGATTGCCGGAAATTAATCTTAGTTTTGAACTTCATTCGATGGAGCCTGCGTAATTTTCAGACCCTGTGAGGAACCAGAGTGCGCCAACATGTAGACATTGTGTAAAATAGTAGTCTATAGAATACAAAATTCAGTTTGTGTATTATATCTTTCGGGTGTCTTACCGCTTTGAGATTTTGACCACTAAAAAATTGCCTTTCATGTTATTTTTGTATTTGAATGCACTGTGGTCATTGAAACGTATTTTGCTCGGGAACGGCGGACGGCGAATAACATTGGATTTCTTAGGTAGTCACGAACCTCTGAAGTAATTCATTCCTAAACCAGCCGTAAGTCACTATAAGAGACCGGATCACCTTGCAGTTTCTGCTTGGGTTATCAAGCGAGCATATGTCACTAAGCACTCTTGTCTTCCTAGCACGTACACCGAAGAAAATCCTTGGGTACAAACTGATAATAGAAGAAACCTCTGAGGTCCCAAATGATAAGAGAAAACATCGGGTGATAGTGCGAGAACATTGACCCCTGCACTCGCAAAGCTTGTGAGACTTGTTTGCAGATTGCAGTTTTGGAACTTAAAGCTTCGTGTATCATGGGGAATGCGATTCACCTACTTTTGTAAATCACTTAATCGTGAAAATGACGGGACTGAATCTTACTGTTCTTTGTCTTTCTAAAGTTGACGATGTGATGTAAGACCATAGTCCACCTGAATGATATGTCTAGGACTGAACTGAGATCGCCAGAGGAAAGAGGAAAGAGATGGGTTTCATTAGGGACTTCATTCAAGCACTGTCATAGTCAATTCCACCCGATCGATTTTTTCACAGTAAATCTGCAGGCAGTGCATATAGGTATTCACATACGTTTGAATGAGATATTTGAAGGGCATGGAGATCAATCGACATCTACTGTCACATAAATAGAACTCTATTCGATTTTTTACTACCTACTTTGAAAATAATTATGATCTCAGCTCATGAGATTTTGCAGGAAGGAGAATCGCACGGCGTTGACTAGGGTTTCCTTCTGATGCGTCTGCATGTTGTGTCATGAAATAACTGAATTAGAGAGAGAAACAGTTTGACGGGAAGATGTCATCAGTGTTATTGAGTACCGATACGACTTTCTCGGGGATTGTGCAGATGAGAAAAGCAGTGCATTTGCTCTGCAGTTACGCCTGTCAGCATGTAGGGTTGTGTGGATAGATAGTCGCCGTGCTTAGTAGAGAGTTCTGGTATACGGTGTTTGGAGACATGGTAGTTGTTGATACTGGTGTCCTAGTTGGTGTGGGCAAAGACTGGACAATCATACGCCTTGTGCCACTCCAGTTACTATGATCTACACTGTTGTGCAATCATACTATACTCAACTCCTATAAATCAAGCCTTGACTTCGGGAAACCTTTTAAATCTCTGTCTCTTCTTTATTATATGAAAGGAATTACAGGGCAGTGTTTCAGCTGTGTTTGAACTCACTGACTTTGAGGGATATCAAGCTTGAAGTTTACCCCCCCTCCCCCTCCCCCACCGTGAACATATAGTATAAAATAGTTCCCACAGTATTCAGTACCTCCCCCATCCCCTCTCCCGTTCCTCACTTCATTATTTTCCACATTACTCGTTCCCTTTCATTTGGCAGAGATAAGACAGTGCTTAAGTATTAGCCATCCCAAGGTCTTGAAACTGCCGGGCAAATTTTGATGTCCGGGATGAAAGTGCATAGGCATGTTGGTGATGCTTTATAATGTTTTCAGTTATGTCAATGGTAGATATTCTCAATGAACTGCAGCAGGCCACAGTTTAGCTGGTATTTAACAGACGAACCATTTCCGGGCGTGCTTTTATAACTAACTACATGCTGATTTTATCACATTTAGTCGTATTTTGACTGTCGTACCATGTCAGTGCTTGTATTGCCATGGACACTGAATGGTGATTTGCCATCAATCCGTTATTCGGCGCACGGATGTCAGTATTTGTACATTACAACGTTTTTATCACCTTTAGCCGTAATTTGTCGGTCTAGCCATGACAGTTCTTGTTTCCTGAGAGCCCAGGAGTGATTTTATAACCGCCTGGTCATTCTTTGACGTGCGAATCATGTTTGCATAGTGCACACTGACGGTTTGGTCGTTTATATCTAGGCAGTGGTGTGCCGGGTTATGTTTGTGTAACAGTCTGGTTGAAATGATTACTTGATTGTCTTCTTCACAGACACCCTGATCTAGTAGTCTGTGGTATTAATGTATATGTATATTTCATGTACTGATGACAGTGGCAAGCAGATATAGGCACTTGAGCCTATTGTTTTTAAACAGCTTACTTTAGATGCAAGTTCTGTGCCTTGATTTGAACCAACAGCTATTGTGCCAGACCAAAACATGTATACATCAGCATATACCCACATCATCTTCTCCATATGCACGCACGCACGCACACACACATACGCAACACATACGAACATGGAAACCATTGGTTATGTGAATGGGTTTGGATCTTTATCAGCTGAAGTAATTTTTATGTAGATTTCACTATCACTAGGCAGGGGAGCAGATATCTGACATGTAAAACCTTTTCTCGTGAGATATTTGAATCAGTGTCGCCGACAGCCTTAAGCAGAATCACAGCTGTGAGATAGTCAACTTTATGCTTTCGTCACTGCGCTGATGCGCTATAAGATGATCTATTAGTATGCAAGATGTGAGTGATACAGAACGGGACAAGCATATTAATCCTTGGTTTAAGGAAGAACAAGGCCCCTCGGCTTGTACCCAGATCTGTAAACACCAGGAAGTTCATCGCTTTTATTTGTATGGACATTCATTTAATGCATGATAATAAGTTCTATTTCCGTCGTGACGGTTAGATAATGTTACATTCCTGCACCCCAGGCCAACGACCTCACTTCAAAGGCCAGTTTTACCATTAATGCCTCTTATCCGGAAGCCCAACGTTAATCTTTCAGCTTGAGCAATCCAATACAGTTGGTTCTTTCCTTTAGCTCAGTTTTGATGTAATATTAGCACTTGGAAACTGTTCCACTCTCTCCTGTGACTATCAATATGTGCACGTATGTACCTTCATCAACATTTCTGTGATTCTCCATTCAGTTCTGTTTTTCATAACACGATGCACGTTGTATTGCATTGCCTTTGTTTATAACAAGAAAGGCATTGTTTCCACCAGCACAAGATTTAATTACTAGTTGAAATGTCGCTCAATATTGTGCCGAGATAATCTCTCAGAATTTGAATTAATATTTTACAGGAATAGAGAAAACAGAATGACTTGCTATGGAACTTTTGCTCAGTTTGTGAAATTAATACAGATTTGCATGGTTGTTGTGTCTTGTCACCAGAGTTCATACACATTTTTTAACTTGTATGAACTTTATACATTTATGTTTATTATTTGTATTTCCAGACAGCCTCCCATAGAGTGGCAGTGACCAAGTACTGCGTGGGACTGTTATCGATAATCTAATATAGAACAACCAGAATCCTCAAGCAAACAACACAGTGACCTTTCACCTCTAGCACCAGCACGTCTGTTGTCAGTCATGGGCAGAGGGGGTCAGGGTGAGTCCAATGGCGTGGCGGTGAAGCGACAGTTGCCCGAGTATGGCTGGGAAGACATCCAGAGCAAGACTACCAGCAAAGAGAAGTGGCTGGTCATCGACGGCGAGGTCTACAACATCACAAACTGGGCCAGGCGACATCCTGGTGGTTCAAGGGTCATCAGTCACTACGCAGGTCAAGACGCCACAGTAAGCCTCTCTAATTAGCAATATCTGCCTGAACAGTTGTCTTGTCAAGATGCATCATAAACTTTGAAATATGACCTGACTTCAAGCTGAAAGACACCTATTTATGCACAAGCATTGGGATAAATGAGACAGATTATTCATCTTTGCATCAGTATAGAACTATCTTGCCAGCCTGTGTATGATAAGAATGTTTGGAGAGAAGGATTGCTCAATTTACTGTAATACTGATTTTAGGCTATGGATCATTGAATTAAACTTAAAGTGCATTATTTGAATAGACTGCTATATTGCATTTTCTCCCTGCTGTGTTTTGCTGCATTCATGAGAGGGATAATACAGCAATAGGTTTTAAAAATCAATATGATCCTCCCCCATGCCATCTGTTGCTGCAGCTGTGCTCATGTGAAACCCATTTGAGTAATTACTGTAATTCATACTGGAGTTTTAATCAGCCCCCATTAACCCCAGCGTCTCCCTTGACAGGATGAATTCAAGCCTCTCCTCCCCCTCTCTACTCAGTCTTTTTTTTTTTTCACTGTGTATAATCTACATGTATACATTTTAAAATCTAGCAATTTGATTTTTCGATTATTCACCTACTTTCATTTCTGTCTCAGAAAGATGAGTGTTCCAAACGGTCCCTCGCAGCATCTTGTCCAGTTAGAATACTGTCCTATTATGTCAGTTTTGGGATATATTTCAATGCAATCTTACAGAACGAGAATGGAAAAAGTTAAAACCTCTTCCCTATTCTCGAGGAGATTCAGCTGGTTCTCTTTACATTGGAACAGAAAAGCCCTGTATGTCTTGATTTGCTTCAATTACTGTTGAGACATTGACTGAATGAGACAGAGCTTCATAGTTGTGGCCTTCAAAATACCATAGTTGTGTCTGTCCTGCAGAAGGGAAACTGATTGTTTGCAGATGTTCTGGATATTTTTCTGTCAGAATGACAAAGGCCGTGTTATAAAGCAAAGCAATTTTCAACAATAGCTTAGAATTATAGTGGTATTTACATATATCTATATCCCCCCCCTTCCCCTCCCCCCCAAAAAAAAGAATAATTCACAGACAAAAAAATTATATTCATAATTTTTTCCCTTCCCTTTCACTTTTGTCCAGGATGCTTTCAAGGCCTTCCACAATGACCTGAACTTTGTCAAGAAATACATGAAAGCCATTCACATTGGCACACTCAAAGAGTCACAGAGAGAAGTCAAGCCAATAGAACAAGATTTTAGGGAACTTCGAGCGACTGCTGACAAAATGGTAATGTCTATATCTATATTACTTGTCACTTTTCATTTTTTTTTTTTTTTTTTAAATCAGACCCTAGTTTTACACTTTCCATGGTTTTCTATTTGCTTTGTCATCCATATCTTACAAACCATGCTGATTTATTCTGTATGCGAGGGGAATCTGCAGTTTCTTTTTTTTTTTTTTTTTCCTCTCTTCTTTTTTTTTTTTTATTGTTTTATTCTTCAATCGAAATCCTCAGTTGATGAATTTGCTGTGTTGTATATAACATCATGTGATTGTGATGATTTAGTGGTTATAATATTTAAAGATGCACGTGTAGTTCTCATTCAATATTGATAACTCTTGCCTTTTACATTCTTTGACAACCACCGTTACACATTTCAATCTGTCTTCTTAACTTGTGAATATCGTTGACCCTGTTTGGAGCAGTCGTGCTGATGTGCCAAAAATTCAAATACCAATCTCACTCCAGACTGGGAATAATTCTCAAGCACAAAAAATACTCAATAAAAAAATATTCCACTATTGCGCATGTGGCATTTTGGGATAGCAAAAAACGGCCCACGGTCTGACGGTTGAAGGGTCAGTGTCTTTACTTATTTTGTCTTGTGTCATAGTTTTTTTCTGTGTTCACTTGTTCACACTGTTATCTATGTAGGGAGAGATAAAATCATTTTGACCTTGAAATGTTGGGTGATCTATCAATCAAATATGAACTGAGATATTAAAGTTTACAAGGAGGCCTTTGATGACAAAGGTCCTTGAGATACTTGTAGTTTGCATGACCACTAAAAGGAACTACGGTCAAGCAGAGAAAACTGGAACACACAGATCTTGGAAATATCGAATGCTGTTATCAGCCCGTTTAAATTCCTATGTTTTCTTTGTATTAGTAACACACATTTCTCAAACTCTTAGCATGGATTTCTCGGGCGATTTCATCATTATCAAGTGGATCTCAAAGGAGCAGAATATCAAATTAGGCCCATTTTCTGTCTGGCCTTGCTTGCCCCAGGCTGTTGATGATAAGGGAAAAGGGTGCGGGAGAGGCAGGAGTAGGCAGTCTATAGTACAAGTCTACATTTTGGCCCTCATTGAAGATGAATGATCCGGAGGGGATGAGGTGGTAATTGAGCAGGGAGGTGGACTAAGCCCAAACGCTGTCTGTATTGCAAGGAATAATCATAGCCTGCGTGGCACGATGCATGCACAGAGACCTGATGGGATGGTAGTGCATTGTCTGCAAGACAGTGGATGGAGAAGATGAACTGAAGGGCACTAATTCCTAGTATATTGTTAAAATCAGACCACATTAGTGTCGTCATGGTTATGTCCATCTAGCAGTCCTTCTATTCCTTTGTAAAAAAAGCCTTATCAGAGAAATCTCAAATTACGGAAATCTTGAAGAAATTTGAGTTTTCCATGCTCAACTGTAGTTACCAGATGCATCCTATGCGCACATGCTGATCACAAACTCTGTGCAAGGTCATGACAACCACTGGAAGATATGAGTTAATAAGATGCTTTCTTGTACATTGTTAGGCTCATGTTTTGCCTTCAGAAGCTTTTTGCTTTTCATATTCTCATCAATTATTGTCAGGGCGTGGTTTTTTCACTGTCAGTCAGTCATTGTTTTTGCAGATTTTTCCTGTCAGCTTTGCAGGATACAGATCTGTTTTGATTACTCTTTTATGTTATCTCAAGTTGAGTGGGCACTTGACATTGTTGTAGAAAAATGGGCACCTGAGTTTCTTATGACCAATTTGTTGGTTATTCCTTTGTGAAAATTAGGTTTGATTGTTACTGCTAAAGGACAGGCAAATTCACATATATGAGAAAAGGAAGTGAAACAGAATAATTCGAGTTACTCTGAATCTGACTGGTGAGAAATGAGACAAGTAGAGCATGTCTAAGGACACATTTTAAACCTGCCTTTTTTTTTTTATGAAGCCCTATATGTATAGTGAAATATTCAGCTAAGATAACAAAACAATTCGCTGAAAATTATTCTGAGCTACATTTTGCACATTTCACAAGGGAAGGAAAAAACTATTTTATTTGAAAGGTATTTGTCTAAACTTATGCCTGTTTATAGCTACAGCTCTGAGTTTTGAACACAAGTTATGCCTTAAATGCTTCCTTCCCTATTGAAAGATCAATTTGTCCAAAATTGTCACAGAATAGTTTTCCTCTTCATCAGCAAAATAAAGTGAAAGATAAAAGATTTGGGGAAAGATTATTTGATGGCTGCGAGAAATATGGTGATCATATTCTAGACGTATGATAAAACACCAAGTTTTGCACTGCATAAAACATACAGTGTTTCTAGAAGAGGGGAAGTCTAGAGAGAGAACATCAGTGCTACAATGGGCACTTTGTCATGCCTCTTGACTCACCCACCTCCTTCCAGTCCCTCTTTGTACTGTATATTCATTAAGTAGCCACACTGCCTCAGATGTTTTCATGCTCAATAGAGAATTACCAGTAATGAACAAAAGTGTTGATATCTTAAATCACCCTTTTAAATTCAGTGTAAATTCATTTCATCACCATTCAAGTCTATGCAAGTAGCCAGTACCACCAAAGCATTGCAGTGTTGGTGCAAGATTTAAGATACATCTAACAGATTGTCTACTATCTTCAAATATGCCTAGGTCATGATTTCCTATAACTAGCAGGCCATTTTTTTTCTTTATTTTTTTTTTGCATCGCCTGTCCAGGGTCTGTTCAAGCCCAGCATTTTCTTCTTCACCATCCAACTTCTACACATCCTTTTCCTGGACTGGGCAGCCTGGGCGGTCCTGTACTACTTTGGTACTGGCTGGATCTCTTACATAACATCTCTGCTCATGATCACCACAGTCGAGGTAAGACTGAGCACATGTTGTCTCACATCGTTGCCCATATCATTGAGCTGTGAGATTAGTTTATCCATGAGTAAATTCATGGCTTTTACTGATTATAGGATTTAAAATTCACATATTCCAGAAAATAAATGGCAGATTACAGTTTCTGAGTTTGAAATGAATCAACATTTCCCATACTCTAAACAATCAAGGGAACATTTCTCTGTAGAATATTCTAGCTTTAAACTGTAGAAATATTCTTCATTTGATTTCATTTCATTGAAAAGTAGGTAGACCTGAGTTAATTTTTACCATAGCCTGTGGTGTCTGAAGTAATGGATCAGTGAAGAAAGAGAGTTGAATGTTTGTGTTTGTCACCCAGCCAGGGATAGTCTGTGGTTATATCACTGACAATCACAAGTTTTCTCCCCCACAGTGATACTTGTTTTGTTGGAGGAATTTTTGTTCTGGATCATGTTATGTCGTTTGCAGGAAATTTGTGACATAATTTGACCATCCATATTTTGCCAATTGTTATTGTACAGATGACTCAAGCTGCTTTATCCACAGAAATTGTGATATTGTATGTATCATCATTTCACATTATTACGTGATAATGTCATCATTTCTGTGAATCATGTATAGATCTGAGCAGTCAGTTAATGTCTTTTGGCATAGCACCTTTTTGATCACAATTTAAGCATTCCCGCCCCTACCTGTTCAGAAATCAGTTTCCACAGTATGAAAAACAACCTATTGCACAACTTCATTCTTTACAATTATTCTCTGACATGGCAGAGTAAATAGAGAGATTGTAAGACTGAACCATATTCTTCTAGAAACAGGATTTTTAGGGGAAAGGCGATTTGTCAAAATTCATTAGTCTGGGTGTTCTTGTCCTTGTGCAGTGGGATCATGACCATGTCTTTGGTCTCCATCATTGCAGTTGTACTTGTTCATGTGCCTGATTGTTTCCAGGAGTGATGGCCAAATAGATAAATACCATACTAGGCCAAACAAACAAAAGAAAATTAGTGCAAGAGGCAGCAAGTGTTCTCAGTGCCATTGTCAGTTCTGTACTGACATCAGAATGCTATTGCCATCACAATGTTAGTCGAGACTGTCATTCTTTGGGAACACATTTTCAGGCAGCACTGTCAGGTTGAACTTGTTTTCATCACTTTATCAAAGTTTGCCCTTCATCACATTCCTAATTTTTTGAAATGTGGCTTTGTATAATAGGACAGTGTATGTCATGTTGAGAATTTTTAGAATTTTGCATCGTAGTCCAGGGGAATATTTTCTATAAAAAAGATTAGGAGGAGTTAATGTGTGAATTTGTTGTCCTATAGAATGATGCTCTGGGATCTCAAAGATGTTTGATTATTCCGGTGTTTCCATGACATGATTTTTTTTTCTCTAATTTTCATTTTTTTCATCATCAGATATCATTATTTGTGCATTTCCATGATCACTGTACCATTTATGGTACATCATCGACTTGGATGATATTCATTCTTTGCAAATCAAAACTAATCTTGCATGTGCCTGTTTGATTTGTCAGCCATCACTGAGTCAAAAACTCCTATACACACCAAATTTAGAAAAAAAACAAAACTTTCAGGATTTTTTGACTGAGGTGACCCAGTGTCAGGCCAAGGACCAGTCAATAAATGAGCATGTGGAAGAGGGTGGAGAACATAAGAAATACCTTGTGTAGGAAATGTTTAAGTCTTCTTTGCAAGACCTAAGGCAGTCATTTGTACAGAAATACCATGTCTTTGATTATACCTTCCTTCATAAAGATCTACTACCAGTCTTCTTTAACATCTTTGTGTGAGCTATTCTGCCCATCACTTTTGTCCCCAGCTTCATAAAGCCCACTGCCTTTTTTGCACTCAGATCTTCTCCCTCCCTTCCCTTTCCCCTTCCAGGTCATCCATTTACTTATATATGTGTATGTAATATACGTTTGTAATATATATTTTTATCCATACATTTTATCTTTCAAGGTCCATGTATGAATATGTAAATGTTCCTTTCATCATAAACCGTTCTCTCATTATCTTGAACGAACACTTTGATAGCACTAAACATATCATTAATTGTCATCAATTAATATTTCCTATGATTGTGAAGTTTCTGATCTTCTGGGAAATTTCCTCAGAAATCTTGCAAGAAACGAAAGACAGTCTTATAATCTTCATGTTATAAATTGTCATAAATTATCAGACTTATGGATGCTATTGTGTACTTCAGAGATAAAAAAAAAAAGACGAAAACTGAATCAATTACCAAACTGTACCATTTATTGCAGTCAGTTGACCATCTTTTGTGCATTCACACACCTTATCCAATTTCATCTTTTGTGTCATGATAACCTGAGGGTTATAGAATATATGACTGTTATTCCAGTGCATAATGATCTACTATTCTATTCAGTTGCAGTCAGATTAGATTTTATATTTGATTAAGATTACTCTACATACAGCACATCCAAGAATTAGTCTGTTATTTTATAGACACTGACATCACATGCAGTGAGAGGCAGATGCTTGCCTGTATGCAGTGACCGTCCATTTCAGAGACTGACTTCTCGCAGTGCATTTTGTGCTTTCTTGGTTCTCAAAAGTAACCCTTTTGAAATATGTTGATTGATAGCTGTAGTCTGTGGCTATGTTTGTATGTGTGTGATGAGTCTGTATGTGTTATACTGATGGCTGTGCTGTTGACGGCTCCATTCTCTCCCCCACCCGGCCAAGGCTCAGTGCAGTTGGTTACAGCATGACTTTGGCCATTTGTCCGTCTTCCCCTCCTCGCGGCTCAACCATGCCTTTCATTTCTTTATCATGGGTATGATGGAGGTAGGCTCACTATCTGGTCCTTTCTCCTTTTGTTGGTCTTCTTCTTCTTCTCCTCTCCTTATCATCAGTGTTGCTTCTATCCATCCATCCATCCATCCATCCATCCATCCATCCATCCATCCATCCATCCATCCATCCATCCATCCATCC
>JBCEWB010437481.1:0-18374 GCA_039654565.1 Peronia peronii | reverse complement strand
AAGTTTATCTTTTTTGGTTTTTTGGGAAAACCCCCTTCTTTTTCCCCCCCCCCCCCCCCCCCCCCCCGTCCACACACACATACACCCCTCAAATCCGGATCAGTTTTGGGTGATTTTAAGATTTGACTCCAAGTTGCATGTGAGTAGAACGGAAATAAAACAAAATAAAGTGACATAAAATTAATATAATAGATTAAAATGAAATAATTCAAGGCGGAATAAGTGAAACAAAATCAAAATAAAATTGAGTGGCACATAGTACAAATAAGATATAAAATGTAAACGAAAATGTCTGCCATCTCATTCAAGTTTCAATAAGAGTTTTGCCCCATTCACAAAGTTCAGTGGAGTTAAAGGTTTCAGCCTACAGATTTGAAGAATTCAGGAGAATGCGATCAACTCTCCATTTTAGTCTTCAGTTTTCGGGGTTTCAAGATGCTGTGTAAGACAAACAAATTATCATGTTACTAACATGTTCTTTGTCCTTTCCCAAATAAAAAAATAGCTTAACTATGAGCGTCCATCGCCGTGCCATTCTACATTTGTGCGCAACCATCTTTCAAGACTTCAGAATATTGGAGGTAAATTATTCATTTTGTATAATTTTCAAACTTTTATTGATAATCAAGTCTCCAGAACTTTTGGACATGATTTTTAGTTTCAAAAGGAAGTAATGAAAAGCTACTTGTACTCTGTAGAGAGCATCGAAATTTACTGTTCATAGTATCTATGTCACGTGGTGTGCAACAATTCAAAGTATATGTAATTTCGAAAAGCTGTGAGAATTATAGCTGAACACAACATAGACATCTAACTGTACACAAATGTGATCAAAATGTTTGGAAAACAACACCCGCCTTGGTTCTTTGTTTCCCTTTGAAGTTATGATAATTAGAGAACAGGTGACTGATAACAGTGACATTTTCCTGTTATCTTACTTTTCTATCCGCTTGAAACAGAGACAAAGAAAAATACAGGACAAAGACCATGAAAATGTAAGTTACTGGGAGTGATTGTATGACCAGAAACAAAGGCAGGATTTAATCTCTATCATTGAGCAATATAAGTACTGAGTATTAAAAATCAGACATGATTAGAAGGTTGATCTTTCATAAGACGTCCAGTAGGGGATCATAGAGAAGTGGCACTAGACTATATTAGAATAGAACATGACAAGCGTGAGGTGGACCGTAACCGTTCATGTATTGATTTGCGATGCTCTTTTACTGTCACGGTATGTGGGAAGGAATAGGGCAGAAGACAGGTCCAAAGATGTAGTGAAGACAAGATTTTTTTTTTTCTTTAAATACTGAGATAAATTTTCTCTATCTCTTAGAGGAACAGGGTAATAGCATCATAAAATTATAATCTGTTATGGATTCAAAAATAAACTTGCTCTTCCTGAGCGAAAGTTTACAGAGAATGAAGCAAAAGAGAATGAACTCCTAACATTTCGAATACCTTTTGCCTTGATATTGCGATACCATTGACACTTAATTCCCGTTCCATTTGTTGTAGGAAACATCGCAGATACAGTGAAAAGAGCGGAAAAGAATACTTAGGCATCCCATCTATATATAAAAGAGTTACATTAACAAGGAAACGTTTTGGAAGGAAGACGTTTTGTTAGTGTTTGTATCTCACTGGTTTATCATTAATTACTTTTGTCACAAGGCCCGAGAGGTCTAGCGGAAGGGTTGAATGCTGACACCAACATGGATATACTGTCTGTGCTAATTAGATCTCCGGAGTCGTGTCCGCATTTTATCCATTTTAAAACAATAAGAATAGTAATAAAATCTGTCCACTTTGAATGTAGCAGCTTTTGACAATCTTAAACACCTAGTGGCTTGAAAGTTCCATCACAGCACTCGAATTTATAAATAAGTCATTCGGTTTCTGAACTGTCACCTGCTGCAATTTTCCACCTTTATCGTTCTATTATCCACACAGGAATATGGTAGACCAAAGATGGCATAGTTGACCTGCATTTTATTTTTAGAAGGTGACCATTTATCCTAACCATTCCACTTATTTGCATCTCTTGTAAACTCGGCATCATTGTTTCATTCTACCTTATGTGTGTCACTCTTTAAAAGCACTGTTTTGATTTCGCTGTGCCTTATATGACAGTAATTTGCTTTGACTGTATCTGTGAAAAAAAAGAAACAGATTAGACATCATTCTCTCCCTCAGCTCTTGCTGGAAGATTCCTATTCAAGACTAGTAAATATTGCTTTGATTCATGATGTAGTAATGCCTTTACCATAACAAGAAACTTCAACACATTGTCTGTATCTTTTATTTTATGCAGATGGCAGAAACATCATTACAACTTTATAATGGGACGGAGCAAACTGTCAAACATACAAGCTTCCTTGTTCGAGCTGTTGACTGGATATCGGTGTACATATCGGCATTTCTCATCCTGTATGGTGCTGTAACTAATGTTTTGTCCTTCATTGTCTTCAGCAGAAAGTTTTTCAGAAAAAGCACCACATCTCTCTACCTCAGGTTCTTATCTCTCGTAGATTTGGGCGCCATCTGTTTCGGTTTCACAAGGTTTTTCACGAAAGCTGCTTTCGCTGTGGACATTCGAGAGAACGATATTTTATGCCTTGTAAACGCAACAATTTCAGCCTTCTGTTTATTTTCTAGCAGCTGGACACTAGTAGTGGTCACTACAGAGAGAATGGTGTCCATTGTGTGGCCTCATCGTGTCCATTTATGGTGTTCCAGATTGACGGCGAAGGTTGTGGTGTTCGTTGTTATGTGCGTTAATTTGTCTATTTGCATGGTATACGCATTTCTCCTCGGAGATATTGAGACATTTAATTCTTATACCAATGTAACCCTGGTCACAAATTGCGTTCTAACCACTTCAGACGTCCCCCACTTTGTAAAAAGTAGCCTACAAATGATATATATGACATTTCTACCTTGTCTGCTGATCATATCTTTCAACATTGTCATTTTACGTGGAGTTATCCTAAGCAAAAGAAATTTGTTGAAGATCGAGTCTTCACAGCATTCGCAGCAAGACGGCCCAGACAAGCCCTCAGAGACAGCCCAAGCTGACAATGATACAACAACGGTTGACAATAGAAATGATGTTGTTCTCACCAGCAAGGCTAGGCGTCCTGGTGTAGCCAGTGCATGGGCCAAGAGTCAAGTAAGTACATCTAAACCCAAGCCAACACAAAACATCAGCCTCTCTAGGAGAGAAACATCGCTCATGATAACACTTCTGACTGTCAGTTTCGCTTTTGTAGTCTGTAGCTTCCCCAATGGAATCTTTGGCCAGACTTTGGCGTACAAGTCAGACATCGAGCTGGGTATCGAGGGCCAGGCCTTGGAAGAGCTACTGGATCTTGTCATGTATACCAATAACTGCCTCAACTTTGCCCTTTACTGCATCACTGGCAGTAGATTTCGACAAGAGGTCAAAGCTGTCTTGGCACAGGCATGTCACAAATGACACAGATTGGTCTTTATGAGAGTAGCATATTATCTAATAAAGTAATCAAATGAACTCTTGGTAGTCAGAATGTTGGGATACTCTTGTGCACCGATCCAGTAATCATGATCTATGTGTTGCATAAGACGCTTTATTGTTATTTGAGGGCGATCTTAGCCTTCATTAGGCACGCCATCTAATAGATATATTTATAATAATATGTTCATTGGGCAGAGATGTTGGATACTGTCTGAAATCTGTCATCTTTCGATATAGGGCCGATACCATCTTAGAAGCATTCGTGTACCAAATATGGTATTGAAAAATGTCGGAGGGAAGTCTACAGCCTCAGCAAGCAAGTAAACGTTAATGTGTCCGGCTCGAATATTGTCATTGTCGAAATAAATTCAGTTTCAGCTTTTAAGTGAAAAAAAAAAAAAAACCTCTAAACTAGGACAATTATACTGTGTATATAAGATACTTTATAGTGTTCTGCCTGAGCCGTGCCATCCTAGAAAGAGGAAGATGGCTGCATAAGTTGGCGATCATGATTTCACACCATCTGCTTTAAGCGCGATACTTCTTCATAGCCCTTTTATCTCCGTCCGAACGTCATTAGTCTGCCTCCTGATGAGTTGTGCACTCATCTTCTCATTGATCACGGTTGTGGGTCAGCGCCTGGATCTCGACACAACTTCATTTTGTCCCTTCCTGAATGTTGTCTGCCCATCTCCTTTTGTGCTCACCTCTTTATCGTTTTCTGTCTACTGTTGTGTTACGGTTATCGTATGTTGTTGTGAGTGTCCCCGCTCTACTGTTTCGTATATCGTCTTGCATTCTTGGTCTTTCTCCGTTTGGTCCCCTTTTCTGTTTCTTCATCACTTATCTTGTTCACTTACTACATCCACAGTGAATGCACAACACACACGATGACAATCATGATCACTTTCTTTATATCAAATGGGTTCTAGTTCATGTTTGTATCTTAAGGTAAGAGGAAACTGACAACATTTGACTTTCACACAGAACAAGCAAAGATGATGACAATTTTCCATAAATTCAAGCTATTTATTGACCTTATCGTCAACTATAAGAATACACATACATTTTAAAGTATGAGTTTTATTTTCATACAACAGAAATCAGAAAATAGTTTTAAGACTGTCTACTTTACAACCCACACAAAAAAGGGGAGAGAGGGAGAGACAAAGAGGAAAAACAAAGGATGCAATAGGGAAAAAAAAAGAAGAAGAAGAAGAAGAAAATAGAATACTCCCAGCATTGAAAAGTATGTATGAGCTGATCAGTACAATATAACATAATAATGGTTCTTGCACATAATATATGTCAACACATACACAAATGATGTGTTAAAATGGTGACTAACAAATTGTGAGGCAGCATTTGTAAGCTCAAGAGACTGACGCTGACAGAACATTTCTATTGACAGATACACATAATGTCAACTTTTCAACATTTACTCATTCACCTTCGTCCATTTTTCGTAAATGCAACTTTAGATATAAAATAAAAAATGGTGTATGAAAATTTCTTTGCTATCACATTCTGGCAGAATTGTGACAAGTATACCTGTATTCATGAAAGAGTTTGCGAAATTAACAATAGAGATATCTGGATATCTGTTCAAAACCAATAGATGAGCTCTACCTTTGGCACTATAAATCTATGGCAAAGAGCAGATGTTACCAGTGATAAATGATCTGTAGAGGAAAGGCCTAAAAATCTTTTCACTAACAGAGCTCATCATACTAAACAAAAAAGAAAACCCAGATCGGGGACAACTTGGTGCTAAAACCCTTTTGACGAAAGAAAGAAAGGGAAGCCACTGTTAATCAGGTGTACTTTGATGTTTTCTAGGTGCACATTATGGCGTTTACATAACGTGTTTACATCCCTTGATCCTACAGAAGTGCAAACTACTACATCTGTGTGAAAACGGAGCAAAACTATTTCCTTACAGGTAACGAACACCTTCTCCACAGTTAAGTAACTGTTTATATATAAATGAGTGATGATATCAGTAGGACAAAGAAATAGAATCGGTTCTATTAAAATAACATAAAAGATACAATATATGTTACATATAAAACAGCAGAAACTTCCAGAAGGAAATGTACTCAAGAGCATAATAATATACAGCTACTTTTCTGCGAAAAAAAAAAAGATATTGTTTCTTTTTCCTGAGATCAGATGTCAGTCTAGTTAAGTTAGGACCAGGTTTACATTTTCTGGTTGATTGTACCTTCAATTTTGACTGTTATCTCTCCTCTATCATATTTTTTTTCCATATGGGCTTTCTCCAATCTTAGTTAACAATGATTGAGGCAAGACTTAAGTACTTTTCAGTTCTAGAGGCTTCAGTCGCTTTCTCAAATTCTACAAAACCTTGGAAATAAATGCCTGAAATCCTTTCTAAATTCCCATCCCCATACTGGCGCCTGCTTTGTGGTTAAAACAACAAATAAACAGAAAGATGCATTCATAAATAGCCTTTATACAAGAATTATTGTTTGACTGATCACTTGATATAAACAAAGTTTGATATGCATAATTGTCTGAACAAAATCAACAATAAAAAAGGAGATGTTCCAATAACTTGACTTGCAGGACCTACAACTGAATCAAATATTACTGGTATCGAAAGCTCCCGCCCTGAGGTACGTATAAAAGAAACATGAGTGGTGTTTTGTCAGAGAGTGGCCATAATTTCCTTTTGCTAAGATAGGAGTATTTTGCTACATTAACATTTGGCACAAATTAATGCATTGTTTGTGTCAGAAATGCCTCTCTTAAATGCATTGTTCAATTCAGTAAATATTTAACTGCAAAATTAAATATCAAGGAAACCACTGTTTTCATATTAGAAGATAAAATCAAATACTGCTGTATTGTAGCTCAGTGGTCTAAAACATAATGCAATAACATTCATGTGAAATAAATTTAGAAGTTAGCATAAAGTTGTGGAACTGAATGAATACTTATGCCAGACAAAAAGTATACGTATTAAAGCTTCTACCAGATCACATAAGATAAAACAATACGTGCATCATTTTTTTTATTATTATTTTTGGTCTTAAAGCATGAATTACTGACTGAAAATGTAAGTGAAAGCTGGAAAGAAAATACAACATCAACAGCAGCAGCAAACAAGGGAAGTGTGGTGATTGACTCTTTCAAGTCTCATTCCGTTATCAACAACATAACATCAGCCTCGAAAGTGTTCTATGCTGATGATATAAGTATGGCTTATCGTCCGGCAAGCGGTGTATGTCCACTGCAGGCAAATGGGAAGGTCACTTCATCGCTTTCGCTCTTACTAACACTGCACCCCCTTGTTTTTCATAAGGCCGACATTGAACATTGATTACAAAATCTTCACTTCACATCCGTTCTACATCTGGACAGCTTACCAAATTTCAGGTGTTAGACCAAGCCTAAAAATGAGTGATCCAGAACATGATATGGAAATGGACATACAACACGTGAAACTGAAGTGACTCTATACCAAAATGAAAATGATGTACCGCACCGTTTACAATGATAAAAGCAATCAGAATGTCAAATGTAGTGCGTGTCACGTGATATCTATCGTTCCATCTGAAGAGATAAAATCCTATTATATCTGATATGGCAAATCTGGTACTAAGCAGCGGTAAAGGTGCATGATATATACATTTTAACTGGAGAGTAAAATGCCTTGGTAGAACTCTATGACTTGGTAATTTATTATATATGCATGTAAGTATGAATATTTCTTGCGTGTTTACTGTGAATGGAATTTCCTTTTAAGAAAAAAATAAAGCTCATCTTACCGTATCTTATCGTAATCAGTTGTGTATACTTCTAGACTATCATATATAAAACTTGCTGTGCCTTTTATAATATTCTTTTCTGTTTACTTTCGTAACGATATTTCTACGGTGTCTTTATGGGCGGAATAACAAAATGCAATGTGAAAACAGATTAATGAGTTTTTGTCCAGACTGTAAGAAATAAAAGTACTTTGTCTTATTCTCACATAAACGTGTCAGAGTCAAATCGTCATCAATATGGACACAAAGGCTTACTGATACCCTCAATCGTGAAGTCTTAACAAAATCTGTAACATGAGAATCTCTGTGTGAAAAAAAAAATGAACAATAATAATAGACCAAAAAAAAAAAAATGATTGCCAAAGTGCGCCAGGGAAAGCCAGATGTCTCATCTTCACAGCCAAAAATTGGTGACAACTTACTGGTCTTAGGACGGACAATCAAAGTCTAACACAGTTGTACAGACAAATACAAGCTGCACACAAAATTGACTCACTGGGCATTTTGCAGGACACGTGTTGCTCATTTCTTTCTGATGAGCATGTGGATTAAAAAAAAAAAAGTTGAAAAACAAAAACCGGACAGAACAAAACAAACTGTGTTTGTTTGTTTCTTTATTTTTTTTTCTTATTTATAGATCATTTAAAATAGAATTGGCACCATGTTTTCCCTGAAAAACGTTTTGTGCAAATCTTATCAAACTACTAAAATTTTAGATGCTTTATCTTATCTTTTCTTTTATTATTAGACTGAAGTTTAATTTATCCATGCAAACTTCTTCGTAGGTTCCATTCCGATTACCAGAAGAAACTGATGGTGTTGAAAATCAGATCGATCAGGGTGTTTGTTTCTGTGCCAATGTATGGAGGTGCCTGTATGTTTTATTTATATATATATATTTGTCTGGTTTTTTTTGTTTTTTTTTACTAAGCTTACGTAACATCTTCTGTGGCAGAGTATTACATTCTCATAATCCCAGGAATGATAAAATCATAAGTTACAGCGAAATGCTGCCAATGTTTATATTTCAATGCTCAAAAATAAATCCTATGCCAGTGATGGAATCAATGATAGTCGAATGAATGCCTAAGCTTGGGATGAATACAGCTGACAGTGAATATCGTACAAAGATGCCATTTGTCTTTAACTGATGCGTAATACAGTTATATATCCCCTTTGTTACAGCCTGATAGCTGATGACTCGGCTTATATTCAGCAGTCTATCCCTCTTGACTATTTCCATATGTCTTTCCACTTCTCTCTCTCTCTCTCTCTCTCTCTCTCTCGCTCGCTCGCTCCTTCGCTCTCTCATTTATCACGCTTTTTCTCTGGATCAAAATTATCTGAGAAAAAAAAATTAGGAAAATTTTCTAAGAGGGATAGGTCCACCTACAATTCCTTCAATCATCTTAGAAACAAACACAAAATCAAAGACACAACAGAAACTGCAAATACGAGTATGTACATATGAACAATCGTGAGCACCCATACATTTCCATGTACAATGTGATTTGACCTGTGTCAGGCATAAGCGTGATTTTCACGGGACTAATTAATGTTTGTGTGTGAATAACAGTTACTGCTCATATGTCTACAACAGCAACATTAATAACGACATAAATTCAGTGCCAAATACAGCTATGTTGCTGGTATATAGACCGATTCGACATGATAGCAATAATAAAACACTGTGGCGTCCTGTATAGCTAGCTAAAATGACCAAGAGATGACTCATTTGTATGTTAGTGAAAACAGTGGTAAATATAAGCACACATTGTTATAACTCAGTGATAAATAGTACAATTAATTGGACTTTTGAATACCCAATTATCTTAAGTGCCACCGATATCGTTTTGCACAACAACAATAGAAAAAAAAAAGATAAATAATAAACTCCAAAAGTTGACCCCTGAAAACTGAACAGTTTTTCTGTCTCTTGTCGGACAACAGCAATTTTTCCATTTTTTCCCTAGTCCATTGTATGTTGGTTATAATATGAATCAGTTATAACAAGAGCATAAAGCTGGTCGCAGCAACCTTTGTTTTTTGTCTTAATAAAGTGCCAAATTCACTGAAAGTGAACCGACAGGATGGCACTATCCAGGATCGTTAATTTTCATAAACCAATAGTTCACCTCCATAAAAAGGTGTTTTTCTCATAGCAAATGTCAGTGGTATTAAGACAATTGGGCTTTTAATGAATGTTTCCATAGTCCTGCAGCGCCTGCGATGGCTTTTTTGAAAACATGATACCGAGATAACATTCCTTTAAATCAAGGTTGGATTTCAGCAACTTTGAAATGAAACCAGTTTTAAAGACTGCGAAGTGTGCGTCATTACGAGTCTGTAATTATTTCTTGATATAAAATAATCAATGACATGATTTCCTTACCTTTCAGTATTTTGAAGCTTTACCCAAAGAATGTCAAGAGAGGTAGAAGCTCTCGGGTATTTTAAGGTTTCTATGATGAAATTAATATTCGTGTCTATGAAATAACTGTTAATGTCTTAGAGTGACATGGTAAGGGCACGATGTTCCGTGCTGTTTGGAATTGAATTCCGATGCAAAGTATGATAGGCAGGTCTTTGAAATAATCGACCTCTTGGCATTTCTAGGGTTAATGGTATATGTATCATAGTAATATATGCTGCAATGAGCTCAAAGGGTTAAGATTCTACCCCCACTACTTAACACATATTTCACGACGGTCAGTCAAGTTTTAGACACAACAACAGAGTTCTAGCGCCCTAGATTTGACATGACACACACAATACTTCAGTAATGCTAACTAAATATTTGTCTATAATACACAGATGCGGACACATAGATAGGTCATCTGTCCGCAATGACAATTTCTTGTCACCTTTGCAGTCTATGGTGCAGTTCTTCGTTAACCAAACAACCCCTTGTCCTGTGTTCAATGAAGATTTAAAGTGGATACTCCTGGGCAGGTTGACAGGACAGCTACAATAAATTTACAAAGGACAGTCAAACTAAGAGATGAATGTCCGGCGTTATTGTGTAGCAGTACATTATCAAGATGGCTGATCTACACTGTTTGATCTTTTTGACTTCAAGCCATGTAGCATCATTTGCATGTTCCTGATCTGGTTATCCGTCACATGGGATTGGCTCTCGGGAGTCACGTGGGATTTATTTTTAGCGATATGTTGCATATTAGTAAGGTGACCCGGGGGAGAGTCGGGCCTCGAATGTTTGTCGACGTCGGACAAACGCGAAGGATGACCAGATGATGATGACGCTGATGATGAAGACTGCAAGGAAGATGATAACGAGGTGGCTGATGAAGACAACGCAGACACCTGTGGAGAAGATGCCTGGGCTAAGGCTCGGCGGCCCATAGCGTCAGCCGCGAGCATGAGCTGATGTCTATAGAAGTGATGGTGGAAATGGTGGTGCTGGTGTATTGAATGAGGGGAGGGGTGGAGGGGACTGTGACCCGCCTGAGACAGAAGGACTCGGTCCCGTTGTCTCTGAAGCTGTGAAGTCTTGTCGTCCACGAGATCTCTGTGAGCATCTCTATGACATATACTTTCTGGCCTCCCTCTCTCCCTGGGAGGGCTGTGTGATTTGGTGGCTTCGCCAGGTGGAGAGTCCTCTGTCTTAATTAAAGATGAAATGTCATAGGATGTTCTAGGTTTGTTTATTCTGGGTTGATATGGTCGCTGACTGTCTACCAATTCTCGTCCCAACAACGATTCTTTGCCAACCAAATCAGCATTTCTGTCCCTCGCTCTAAAAAAAGCCGGATGCGTTACTTCGTTATCTAAACCATCTTTGACATTCGGCGGTGTGTAACTCCTAAGTCGCTCAATAGATTCCCTGCTTTGATGAGATGATCTAGAAGTCGATGCCACTCTGTGGGTTGACTGAGCCTCTGGGTTGTCGTTTTGATGTTCGTGGGTTTCAGAAGACGACAAGGAGGAGCTTCTACTCTCTGGAGCACTGACAGAGCTACCGTGATATCTGGACTGCATGGCATCTGTGTAGAAGTCAGAGTGGGCGTATGGTGCCGTAGTGTGGTTGGTGTGGGCTCCACTAAGCCTGGATCGGTGCAGGGAGAGGATAGATGGCAAAGGAGCGGTGGGATCTTTGGGAGACAGGCCTGGAACCCGAGGGATCTTACTGCGAATGTCTGACGGTGGTGGGGTAGGTGGTGACGATCCTGGAACAGTGATAGACCCCACTGCCGCCGCTGCTGCATCGGCTGCTGCTTTTGCTGCGGCAGCTGCCGCTACTGCTCCTGGCGGCGTCCCCATGGAGGGATATGAATAAGGGAAAATTGACTTGGTTGAGGCCAGTTCACCGTATGGACTTCGCGGTCCTGTTCTACTCTGTAATAGAGCATCTCTGCTGGCTGTTGATTCTCCTAGCAAGGATGGAAAATGGCGGAAGGGAAAGCAAAATGGTAAACGACTTCTCAGAGTCTCAGAATCCATGAAATTGCCGGTTGTTGAGGATGTCATGGGAGGTAACGAGAAAGGAAATGCATAGGCGGAGGACGGGGAAAGTGGCAGCTGGGACGTTGTGGACAATACTGAGCCAGGGAACAAACCTCCTAAGCCGCCGACACTAGGATATATAAGAGGGTGGTAGAGATTTCCATCGTAGGCCTGAGACCCTCTGAGGTCCGTATTTCCCCGCCCGCCGCCATAACGCAGTCTGTCATAGGTTGAAGGACACGGACGGTCTGCAGAAGCCGCCAGATTGAAAGCACTTTTCTCCGTCAACGACGACATTGTACCCTCCATGTCCCTTGGCTCTGAGTCATCGTCGCTGTGACGGGATGTGTTGAAATCCTCTCTAGATGGTGTGTTACTTCTTGGGGACGGTCTACCTGTTTCATGAGTACCCTCTTCTGGTTCTTCCTTCGTGAAGGATGATTCGTGTTTATTCAAGGAATCAGATGCTGAGGAGCCCTCGTGGCGTCCTCGTGACTTATCCGCAGAGTCTGACTCGTGCGTGATAGAGTCTCGATATGTGGGGTGAGATGAAGATTTACAAGTGGGTAACGTTTCGGTTGGAGTGGCGAACTGATCTTGAGCGTCATCAGCGGAACTGGGGGTTGATTTTGTCCCAGACATGGCCTCTCTGTCCTGTCGCCTCTCAGGTGTGATCTCTGCCGAGCACATCTTTCCACTGACCTCGGACATCTGATCCTCATCTATGGCTTTGCCGGGCCGCTGTGGGCTAGTACTTGTCTCTGGGACACTCAAAGGGATGTGATCTATGGAAATGCAAGAACTCAAGTCACTTATACTATAAACATGAAAATTTGTTCCTCATGATATATAGAAAACTATGCGTAATGTTTAACAAATCATACTTTTTCATTTTCAACCAGTCAACGCCAATTAAAAAATGGAATGCTGATTTAATACTTTATTTGCTTGTCATGTTCTGCGCAAAACGAGTCATTCATTCGAAAGTTCAGGTGATTATACCCTCTTTTACACGGAAATAATTCTGTTAAATGGTTAAGGATGAAAGTGGTTAATTCTTTTTTTTTCTACAGACCACTCTATGCCAGAATAACCAATTGGAAGTATATTAACCCATCTCGACGCCTTCTTCCATTTTAAGAACTTACTGTAGCAAAGAGGTCGCATTGCCATTATTGTAGAAAGTATCTATCTGTAGATTTAAAGTTACCTAACCACTGCTCTATGGTGGAAACCTTAGGATATGAATTTCTCTACTTTTAATTTTCCTTTTCAAGAACATACTGCTCTGTCAAGGTTCCAACTCAAGTTTTCGATCTGACGATCTAGACATAATTACGTGGTTCATTTATCGGTCCATACAATACCGTGGTGAATACGGTGAGCGCAGCTGGTAAAATATTTATAGCCATCAGTTAACTCACCTGCATTCGGCTCTTCCCTCAGTCGTATCCTGTGATTGTGCCCATCTTCATCATCTTCATCGTCAGATTTATCCACTTCTACCTCACTGTCCAGCTCTTCCTCCTCCTCATCCTCTCCATCGTTAACGTCAACGTTGACCTCACCTGGTGACGGCGGAAATCTTGAATCTCTCATTTGGTAAGGACGGGAATGATCCAGGGTCATTTCCGGGTCACCATGCCGTGCCATCTTGAGTGGTGCACTACTGCCCGAGGCTTGCACGGCAAGACGTCTGTAAAAGGCAAAGCGTATAGCATAGAACAACAACAACAACAATAACAACAACAACAACAACAACTGAAGTTTTTAGAAGACCTGTCCTTCATCCTTATATGCTCCACAAATATGAGAGCATCGACAGAAAAGAACAAACATAAAATTGCTGTATGGAGGGGAGGAAATGTGTTCCTCCATTTGGTGTTGAAATCAGCATTGTGTCCGATCATGATAGCCATGGGCCAGAGAGAAGTAATAGATCTACATGTAGATCTGAAGAACTTCAGGAAGATGTACTAGAGTACCTCAACTATCGCAAATGATATCTATCGCTGTATTTAAGTAAACAAAAACATACAGTGTTTAACATAACAAATCTGCTAATTCTCGGTGTTTCTAGCACAAACTTCTGCACAAAATGTCATACTAAGTCTATGACAGTAGAGAGCTGGTGACTTACCGATCTCATTTAGCATAAGTTGATTAAAACGAGTATTTAGCTAAATTGTTACCTTTTGGAACGAATAATAACATTTTTTTTCCAAGATGGTGAAGCCAAATATGAACGCTTTTTTTTGAGATTTTGGATTGCGGCTGAGTAGAAACGGACCAAAGTCAGATCTGGAAAATTTTTATGACCTGTCAAATCCAATCTATATGCCATAGTCAGCATAGTCAATGGTTTATGACTTGTGATCAGACTGGTCAAAGGAAATTCTGTGGATAGAAATCTTGGAATACTTTCCTTTTCTCTTTTAAAATTATTCCCTCTGACAGTGTCGTGTCCGCCTATTCTTCACTCCAGTTTCAGATGACTGAATTCTTAAACATATATAACATACACACAGACCTCCGAAACATGTTTGCCTTTATCTGAGAAAGCTAGATGCCCGACTTCCTATCCACGAAGCCAAGGGATAGTTGAGCCACAGAAAAAAAGCAGGGTCTACTCTTTTCCATTCTCCCGGTAGGATTCGAACCCGCAATACTTTCATCGGGACGCAGACTCCTAATCCTTCGACCATGACGCCCTCCTCTTGTTCATCAAGAAGTGATCAGTCTGCACTTGTTTAAATGCAATAAAGCGACCGACACTGATGTAATTTCAGGCAAGACACGACACAAACGTCCCCTGACGAGCCCCGGTCCACAAGGGCGTGATTGATGCATAGATTCACAGGCCAGACCACCGCGTACGGGGTGTAATCAACTCACCAGTTTTTGTGCGCTCCATTCTCTCCCTGATCCTTCATCCTCTGATACAGTTTCAAAAGCCACCCGTAATCTTCCCAACTCCGTGCGTTTTTTCAAAATTTCCCCAGCAGACCCATCATTTTGCACGGCCCTGCTGTAAATGGATTTCCAAGGCGTCTCTGACTTGTCTGGGACCGGCCATTTTGTAGGGCTGGAAGACACTCATTTGGCCAGTTTTTGTGTTGTGGGGGGCCAAGCAAGGCGAGCCAAATTATATTATTACCGGGGGTACCAGTTTGGACTTCGGCTCCTCCATCTGCTTGGAGTCCCCTCGACTCTTTAGCAGCACAAAAGCCAGAAAAGGGTCGAAAATTCGTGCCAAATCAAGGAAATGCGGATCGTTTTCCGTTTGGGTACAAAGGTCAATTAGACTCCATTCAGACTCAATGAGTGGGCTGGGAAGTGATGAGTTAACAAATATGGCCGAGTGTGGCACGCGCTGGGATGGAGTGCGTGCGAGGCGCGTGCAGCTTTTGTATGGTGTCCGGGGGCGAGGCGGCGTCCCTCACGAGACGCTGCTACGTAACTGACTGGACGCTGAATGTGGCAAAAATTGAGTTTGTGTTGAAGACCCACAATTACAGCAGCGTGTTCCTCCTCCTTTTCCTCTTCTGTCGAGTTGAAGATCCCAGAATATTCTCGCCTTTTGTGTCCTCGCATTTTGTACATTGTTACTCCAGGGGCTTTTTCACAAAATTTTTGATTTCAGCAGTTTCAACTGTTTTTGGGAACATAATCTTTGTTGATGTATATTTTCTCCTCCTTTCACTTACCCTCTATCTGCTATTTGTTGTTGGTGGTGGTCAATTTGAGGGGGGGGGGAATGGGAGGATGGAGGGAAGTTGATCAGACTAAGACAATACAGGTGGTGAATAAAACAGCAAAAGACAACTATCGAAGGAAAACATCAGGTTCTGAGTCCGGCATATTCCGTGGCCTCCCTACCTAAACCGTCCGCTCTACATCATAACATGACAGAAATTTCAATATATTGACCGTCCAGAACCATTCTTTTCATCATTTTAATCATCACATTTATATTTTTTATAGAAATGTCTAAGAAAAATTTAAGACTGATTGTTTACTGGTAACTTACTTAATACATTACAAACAATCTGGAGAACTCGATATGCTAAAAATTAAATATAGTGATACTTACCAAATTTTCCACCCCTTTTGGGCAACCATCATCACATTTGTTATAATCACCCTCTTCGATTCTTCGTTTTAAGTACTCTTAGCTTCATGTTATTATATTATTATTGCTATTATTATTTCATATCACTCTGCACTCCCAGATGTGATATGGCAATTTCGTTTTTCAAATGTACCGATGAACAGATACATGTACTAAATATGTTTACGTGTACTTACTTTTTCTCCCTCTTGCCCCCGCCCGTGTCACGGAAGCCTTTTGCAAACGGGTTGTTGTCGATCTTCAGCTGGGTAATCTGAGGACAAAAAAAAAACAAAAACGTTGCACGTATGTTGTAAGACGATCCTCTGGGTGAAAGAGAGGGGGGCAAAAGAATGAGAGGTCTGAATATTATAAACATTACATGGAGAAAGGAAGGAAAGAAGTAACAAAGAACAAGATAGGAAGAAAAAATGAGGATGAAAGAAGAGAGGAAGAAAGAAAAACGGAACAGAAAGAAAGAGAGAAAAATAAAAGAAAGAAAGAGAGGCAGACAGACTGAAAGAAAGAAAGAAAGAAAGAAAGAAAGAAAAGAAAGAAAGAAAGAAAGAAAGACACCTAGACTGAAAGAAAGAAAGACATAGATAGCGAGAAAAGAAAATGAGGAAATAAAAAAGTAAAAAGAAAGAAAGATGGACAGAAAGAAAAGGAAAGGAAAGAAAAGGGCATTGAAGGAAAGGAAAGACAGAGGGAGTGAAATAGATATAAGCAAAAGATTTAAATTATATAAAGAAAACAGAGAGAGAGAGAGAGAAAGAGATAGGAGACAATGATAAAGATGAAGAATGATAGCGGGATGACAAAGTAAAAAGGAAAGGAAGAGTGAATAAAATACAGAGTGCGTCAACAAATGTTCCAACTACTACCAGGGAAAGAGAAAGAGAAATGGTGGGAGAAAATGATAAAGAGAGACAGACAGTATCAGGGAAATGAAAACAATGAGACGGAGAAAGGGTCAGAGACATCTACACATCATGCATATAGTTTTGGAGCTACTCATTCACTCAACATGAATGTGGGCACCCACCTTCTCATTCTGGTAGGCAGTTACGGCTATGAAATTGGTCTCCTCGAAGGCGATGGTCTTCCAGGCCGCGAAAGGCAGAGAGACAAAGTCTGCTGCCCGGACAATGTGCAGTCTGGGCTGGTATTTGTGCATCGAGTTCAGAATGGTCTATAGAATGGAGGAGAGAGAAAATAAAAATACACATAAATAGAAAAGTGAATTTTCAATAAGCGGCATAAACAGTACATCGCATGCAATTCATGGTGGTGTGAAGAGAAGACGAAAAAAAAAAAAAAAAAGAAAGCGAAATGTAACTATCGCCAATTCACCAGTTCTGTTTACATCGAATAGAGTTCACGATAGTTTGAATAATGGAACAGAAAGAAAAAAGTAAACATTGTTAAACTCTTGAGGTTCTCTATAAAGGTCACAAAATCATGTCACAAAGAGACCAGGCGGATCTGCAAAATGCTCGAGAAAGGAATAAAACAACTGATTATCAAACTCCGCAAATCTTTTCTATAGATATCTGAAAATTATGTCACAAAGAGACTTTTTTTGAAGAAGAAGAAAAAGAAGACGAAGAATAAGAAGTTAGGTGGAGTGAGGGGAGCAGTGTGCAGATCATCCTGATCTTTATGTGACATGACTGACAAATCCTTAAAGAGAACTTCAAAATTTTGACAATTTTTTCGTTCCTTTCTCTTCCATTCTTTAGACTGTCCTGAATTTTTCATAATATAAACTGGAGATTTTCCGGCGGTTTCATGGTTTGTTTTGTTACAGTAACTGAAATAAAAAGACTTGTAATAAATGAAAATGTGACTGTCTTGAAGTCCACAAAAATAAACGCATGAATACGTTAGGCTGGCCACCTTAAGTTCTAACTTAAGTTTGAGAAGTTTTGACAAAAATATTGAAAAATCAGCAATATCAACAAACAACATTAATCAGAGAAACCAAAAAAAAAAAAAACAAACAAAAAATCAGCATAACAAAACCAGGGAAAACAACGACCACAACACCAAAAACACCATAATTTACACCCGGTCTTTTTCTCTGAAGGCATGAATACGTCCCATCGACCAAGAATCCGTTACTTTCAGATTAATTTAGAAATATCATTGAAGGAATAATGTAAAAAGGAGAAGAACAAACAAAAGCCTGATTTTAATGTTCGGTAAATGTTTAGCCATTATGACATGTCAATCCTTTTCCTTTCAGACAGAGATTTGGAATGCGAATCGTCGAGTGTCACAACTGGATAGAAAGAAGCCCAAATTAATGAATGTCTAGGAAAATGAATTATAATGACGGACATAATGCATGGCAGCAAAATCACTATACGGTGAACAATAGCAGCAATAACCACAACAATGATAGTAGCGATGAAACAACAACACTGGCAAAGGACAGTCACACAGCGTAATTATTATAGTCTGTCCAACAATATACTCAGTTTCTCCTTTTCTCTCGACCTCCCCC
>JBCEWB010437372.1:9162-20061 GCA_039654565.1 Peronia peronii | reverse complement strand
TATCTATCTATCTATCTATCTATCTATCTATCTATCTATCTATCTATCTATCTATCTATCTATCTATCTATGTGTCTAATCAATCAGACCACCTAATCTATCTTAAGCTATAAAAGGCAACTTATGGTGTCATATAATTTTCTAAAAGTCCCACTTTGTTCACTACTTAAATTGTATATTTGTTTAAAAGAAAGAGAGATCAGAAAAAGTAAGCTTAGATAAAAGAAATTTTCTCAAAACAATGATTTGAAGGAGCGGGCACTATCGCTAGCCAGCCAGCTAGATCTAGATAGCCGGCCGGTCAGTCAAGAGTAGAACATTAGATCGAGTAGAATGACCGGCCACTGTGAGAAAGAACGAAGCTGTCCACTGGGCACTTGCAGCTTTTTTTCAGCGTCCCTTTAGCATTTTTTTCTCTCTCTCTCTCTCTTTCTCTTCCTCGTGGTTATTATCGAAGTGTGAATTCTCTTTGCACTAGAAACACCTGCGTCAAGCAGGAATGTCTCAACAGTTTGTGAACGGCGCAGTATTTCTTTTATGTTGTATTTGTAAAGATCTTGTGAGAAAGGGGTTGGAGGGGGGGGGGGGATTTTGGATGGATGGATGGATGGATGGAGCGAGCGAGAGAGTTGGGAGAGATATCAGAGATGGATAGATGGATGGATGGATGGATGGATGGATGGATGGATGGATGGATGGGTGGGTGGTTGGATGGACGGAAGAGTGGATAGGTGGATGGATGATTGGACAGATGAACAGATGGATGGATGGATGGATGGATGGATAGAATAAGGCTAACGGGGGGGGAGGGGGGGAGGGGGAGATTGGGAGAGAGACAAAGGAGAGGGAGGGATGAGGAATGATTGTAAGAGTCAATGGGTGACTAGATAGAAGACTGGATAAATCGATGGATACAATAGGTGAGCGGAGAAACCAAAGAATGGTTGATTTGGTGTATGAATAAGAAGATAATATGAACAAATGAAATAACTGATGGAGAGATGGATTGACAGATGAAAGAACCAATAGGTAGATGGAAGGAAAAAAAAACATGGATTGCCAGGAGAATTCATCCATGTTGGGGTGCATAAACGAATGGCTAGCAACATTGATATTAGATAGTTGTCATGGATATCTCTGTTTATATCGTTCTTGAAGTAACATTTTAGAGTAATTTTGAATGTTACAATAGGTAGTCCTAACCCTTTGACAATGCTTCCGACTGCAAACCGGATCTAATTCCTTGAGTTAATGAACTGTGGTTTACCCCCATGGATGAGTGAGCGAATGCGAGGCTTGCTGAGGGGAGTATATAATTTATTTAACAAATGGCTGGATGGATGGATACCTGGATGGATGGATAGATGGAAGGATGGAAGGATGGATGGATGAATTGATGGATGAAATATTAGATGGACAGAAGAATGGGTGGAATAAGCAATAGATTTGGTGAACTGAAATGCTATATATCTCATAGGAATATAATAAATGATTTGATTGACCAGAGACCCACTGGATACAAGAGCTAACAGATGATGTCATATTTTATAGTTTAGGACCGCATTCTCTCTAAACACGTAAACCATAATACAAAATGTTTTAAAAACTCAAATAATGCAGCAAATAGAAAACAGTTAACAAACTGGATTTTAATTTTTATTACATCAGAAACACAAACATGATTTCAATATAAAACCTGAGTTGGATATGGTATGTTCTGGAGCTAGGAACAGTGCCACATCTCTTGGCAATTTAATTTTTGTTATCTGCTGGAACTACTTTTCCTGAAAAGGAAAACAGGAACAATAACATCTTAAGGCTGATTTCATAAAAAACGAATGCAGACAGAAAAATGAGGTAAATGTAAAAAGAACTGCAATGAATTAACCACAACCTTACAAATTAGAACAACAAACAACTTATCCATCTTAACAGATAACACGTCTGCAAGGGGAATGGGAGGGAGGGGGAGGATTTGAGCCTAATGTGGAAAGGGAGAGGGGGCACAAAATGTTATTCTATCTTTGGGCACAAAAACTCTGCTCCCATTTCTAGAAATGAACATTACACATGTTAGTATGATATTCATGGATCCATTGCTACACATCAACACAACTTGTTTAAAAAAATCGAAGTTCAAATCTGGCAAAAATATTTTACTAAAGGTAAATTTATTACTACGAACACTTGCTCCACTTATGGTTCATGACTGGATTTGGTTAGAGCCTCCATTTCTTGCTGGCTAAGCTGACTGGCCATTTGGCAGATACTTCGCTCTGTTTTCTCAGCTACTCTGACAGACACCACTTTTAGCAAATCTCTGCGGCTGTCTGCAAGACCAACCACTCTGAGGAAAGATGAATGTATGACAAAAAAAAATTGAGAAACATGCTGGAACATTAATGAACAATTGGGAGACAAAAGAAAAGAAAGAGAGATGAGAATAAAAATATTATAGTGCTGGCACCCTTTAATCTCGCAAGACCGCAGTATCACACTATGAACTGTTTTTGTTTAGTCCTTTCTTTATTGTCTCTGGACACCCAACTCCATTGTCTTTTTCTCTTTTCCTAAACAAAGGATCAATAGCAGTCAAAACAATGGAACTGTTGCCTAATGTTCATCCACTGTCTCACAGAAAGCATTTTCACAGTGAAGGCAAGTAGACAGCATAATCCATACCTGTGCACCTGTCCTCTTGTCAGCCTTGGCAATTCACGATCCTGAAATATGTCACACAATATGTCACAATAAGTAAGGTCAGTTGGCAAGAAGTTGTGATGTTTGTACTTGTGAAAGGAGATCCCCAGAAGCAAACGTACTTCACTACCCAATAGTTTAATTCTTTTGAGTGATGAAATTAATTTTTTTTTTCAAATTTTTATGCTCTGAAATCATTTTTCGTCATCTTATAGGGTGAACCATTTGTTCTAGTTTGTGATGAAATAAAAGGCTTATTTAATTCAGTGAGTGATGGGTATTATAATATATGTGTTGTGGCTGGACAGAATGAGTTGTAAGTTGCTGAATTTGAACAGAGAAATTGGTGTCTGAATCAGATGAAGGTGGTGTGGCTTGGAATTAATGTTTTTGTATTGCAGAAATTGAAAGAACATTCATCTCAGATTCAGAAAATATTGCTCATATGAGCAGATTTTAAGTATATCAGGGAGTTATGAAGTGAATATACAGATTTGTTTTAAACTGTTCATTTTTTCTTTCTGCTTTTGGCCAGTGCTGAGGGGTCCCCCATTTTTTTTCAATTGCAAATACCTTGGGCTACAGCCAAGCTAGCTCAATTTTTTTTTTTTTTGCACTACATGAAAATGTATGATATGAGGGTCTATAAGAGAGCATAACTCAGTTTAGTAGACAATGGACATACAAATCATTTTGACTGACTGCAAGATATATATTCTGCAAAGAAGTGTTTCCATACACTCTTCCTCTATTGGTGTCAATTACATCATAGTCGGCTCTCTAAACAGTTTAATGGCAAGAGCAATAATAACACTGACCATCCTCTATATTTGAGAAGATCTACAGACTGGATTCTATTAGCCAACACAGCAATAGCAAACACTCTTGAGGTAGTAGAGATTAAACAGAAAATCATAACTATAACTTGTCAAAAAATGTTTTCAATAACTTTCATATTATTCACCCTCACAAGAAACGGTTTCAGGAGAACAATCGATCCAAGTTATTTTATACACCGTAAATTTTGTTTCTAAACATGTCTTTAATATTTTAAGTCTCTTCAGAGTAGGAAAACTATGACAGGTGGGGAGATGATGAACTGAAGAGAACATGAAGGAGGTTTAGTTGAAGGGAATCTCCTAAAACAGTCTGCTGATGAACTGATGTTGAATCCCTACATTCCTATTTGGAATAAGACATCTGACCAATGATAATGATGATGATAATGACTGATAGGACTTTTTTCAATTTCACAGAAAGAAAATGGCTGTGCTAAGATCAAGAAATGTTAAGGAACTGACTTACAATCTCATAAAAGATACAACTGATACTGCCTGTGTCATCTCGCAAGACAAATTCCTTCCCGGTTCCACTTTTATCTCTCACAGTAGCAGAGTCGACCACACCTATAGCAAACATGCAGATTCTGAACAGACATAGTTCTGATGCTAATTTTTGACATAGAGTAAAGGTAGATTGCATCAGAATTTATCAACAAATAAGAGTTTCAAGACCATGATCATACAGTTTCCTGGTTCTTTACAAGAAAAAGATGAATAATTATATATTCAGACTTTTCTCAAAAACAGAAGTTATAAAAAAGAGCAGGCTAGTGAAAAAGGGTGAGAACAAAGAAGCAGAAATCAAGATGCTATTAGTGTTAAATTAGATGAAATTAGTATACTGTTATCTGTGCAGGTTGAGAAAACTAATTGCACTGTGCAATACAAAACAGTAAATTTATTTTCCTGGATTTAAACAGCTAAAATCTTTTTCCAGCTGTTTATTCGTTTACTATTTTCTTTCCCCTTCAGAATGTTCAACTTCAAGACAATGATTAGGTCTTTTCTCTTTAAATCATGTTCACAGGAAACTGACATAAGTTATCACTGAAAAAACTATCTACAATTCCCTAACAAGAGTAAGATACAGAGCTGGACATATGACTTTTATTTGTTCCCTGAATTTATGGACTGCCATGAACTACCAAATAATTTAGTTTGGAGTAAACAGAATAAATATTCACTAAGTATTTCCTTCAGTATACACTAGTAAGCTTTATCCATTGTTTTATATATGTATATATATATACACACAGTCTGATGGCACAATCAAAATCTTGAAAATAAAATTATTAGTTAGCCTTTTTCCTTCTATATGTGAAACATCACATGAGAACATCAAGCATGTATATGCACAGATACTACTGACCTAATCTGTATTACAAATCTGCAACAAAGCCCATTTCTATGGACTCAAAAACTGCTGAATTTATCCATCTGAAATTGGGCACACAGAACTATTGCATAAGGATCTGTGTTTCTATCTACTTAAACTCAAAAAAAGGCTTATCATGTTTGACGTTATCCTATAAAGGCTATAACAACTGAATAATAAATTCGCGAGGGTGTTTGATAGAATGAGAGAAGGGTGGGGGGATAGTGTCCTGAATTGCAGCCCACAATGCACACCCAGCCTGATTTCTTGTCAGTTCAGCCATTGGCTAGGGACTCCGAAGTAAATGAAGAAGAAAGCGATTGTAATATTTTGTATCCAAATTTACTGTGCTAACTCACTGTTGTTATCCTTTACATTTCCTTCACTCCTTTTGTTTCGTTCAGTTTACACAGTGGTCATACCAGTAGCACACAGCTCTCACTGATCCCTTCTTTCATTAGGCAATATATGTAGCTATTTTTCAAAATATTTCTAATTTGTCATCCAATACAAAACATCTTCTTGATTACACAATCCTGATTTGTAGAGTGGGTTTTTGTCCCAGTACAACTAGAAACATCTTTCACATCTTAGACATACTTACCATATACTTCAAACATAATAATGCCAGGGCTGAGTTTAGAAGCAACCCAAGCTCTGATGGTTGAGATGGGACACGTGAACACACGTATTGACTGGTCTGATGCAGGAGAGATGGTTGCTGTCTAATAAATTGCAATAGGACATGAAAGATCTGCATCTATTTATCTTCCATGTAACATATTACTAATACCATAAAATCAAATTCAAAAATGTACCAAAGTAGCATGTTCCACAAAGCAATAATCTAATGAATAACAAAGCTGGAAAAAGATGCAATTCCATGAATGCGTTAAACAAATTCATCCTTACAAAAAATATACATCAAAGAAAAGAAAACTTTGAAAATTTGATCAGCCTTGATGTTCACGATTACTTGAACTCTATTTGCTTACTGAAGTCTTTACATGGTATTTCAGATCCTGTTTATCTAAGCTTAGCAGAAATAGAAGTAAAAAAAAAAAAGACATGATAACAAATTCTCTATGCAAATGAATGCCATATATATTAAAAATCTTGATCTTGTTGCATAAAGTGGAAGAACTGAGAGATCACACTGAAATGAAATAAACAACAGGATAGAAATGAACAATTGGTCAAACACCGAATTTTCCTGCCTATATTGTGTCTGAAAGCAAAGTGTGGAATACCCTACAGTGCCTACAATAACGAAAATGATATCTGGAAAACAAAGTTTCATAATAACACAGAAAAAAATGTATGGCAAAAAAAAATGTTCAGGTATCATACTTTGAATGAGAGAAATACTTTCTACCTTGCTTGATCTGTCAGTGGCTGCTTTCCCTCCTTTTCCAGCTGGCACAGCTTTGCCTAGATCATGTGGGATCTGATCAATCCAAGAGTCATCAGCATCATCAAATATAGCTTCTTGCCTAGTTGAATTTGCTGATATTTTTCCTCTTCCAACAGGCAAGTGACTTGATGCTACAGAATTTCTGGGAGATCTAGCACTATTATCACTTCGTACTTGAGGAGTACCACCTCTACTTTTTGTGGTCATAAAACCTCCCCGGTTATGAAAGTTTGAACTGACAGACAAATTTGATCCTGGATTTACATTGTTTGTGGTTTTAGAATCATTCTGGAAACCACTAAATACTCTGGATGATGATGAAGATGAATTGCTAACAACACCAGACTGATTGACAGTGGATGCTATGTTTCTGTTTGGCGCTCTATCTCTACCAACTGCACTATTAACACTACTGAAGCCGCTTCGACTGCTTACAAAATTTGACCCTCCTGTGGCTTTAGTGCTAGACACTGAATGATTGGTATCCTGACCTTTACCAAATCGATCATGCATTTTAGGTTTCATTGCCTGTTCCTGCAAATTAATCCCATGTGACTCCTCTCTGATTCCCTGCCTAGTGCTCGATACAGTGTTGGATATATGAATATTACTTCTGTTCACTAAATTTCTGGGATGTCCTGTACTACAGGATTGTTGAATTTGGAAGTCAGAAATATTAGGAATGAAATTTGAATTAGAGCCTGTGTGAAAAACAAAACATATTGAGTATCAGAAAAAAAAAAAAAAAACAGTGCTTAATAAATCAATGTCAATAATAGAAAATGGTAAACCATGAGGTAGTTGAATGCATTCTGCATTTGTGATGGCACTGGTCAATTTTACAATTTGAACAGTATAGAAATTATCCTCCTAATCAAGCAATTCACAAAGAAATAAACTAAAATTTGCATCAGGAACAGTGAGATGGAACATTTGGAATTCATCTAGAGAAAAACGAAATTACTGTTTCAACCGCTAACATAGTTTTACTCTTTGTGTTCACGAAAATAAATTGAAATTCCACTCATTATCTGAGATGTCATAAGAATATATGATATAGTATAATCATTACAGTTTCCAGCAGCATAATTTATTGTCACATTCAAGTGGTGTTGGCACGGATGGTGTTACTACTATAGTTTATATTAATATATGGACACATAGACATACCTGATGGATGACTCAAAGATGAATCTGATACAGGATCTTTTCCTGAATGCTGTTGAGGATCAGAAACAACAGCTTGACGTTGTCTCTTCCGATAATTGAACAACGGTGCTAGTTTCTGCAATAAAATTACATAAGTGAGTGTGACAGTTTTATTTGTCGATGATTCTATAAAGATCCAGATTTTGACAAAAAATTATATATTTAGAGACTCGACTAGGTTTTTTGATGCATAAAACAAACAACAGAACAAGACACTGAGCAGAATCTAGGTGTCATCAAATATTCTTTTCATATTAGGCATTAGCTCGAGCCCTTGATTAAATACAGATCTTGAGAAATTTACTATAGCCTACTGGATAGAGTCTACCTTTTTCAATGATTTTTTTTTCTTTCATACTCTCAAATTTTCCAGACACTGAATATGATTTCCGACTGACAGAATTGAAAATCCTATCCTTACCATTATGGATCAAGATCTAGATCTCGGTCTATTTCTGTAACGTCATTAACTTTTTAATGATGTCGTGCTCAGGACATCATTGTTTTATAACAAGTGACAAGGTTCGAGCAGCCCGGCACTCCTTTGCTTCCGTGGGCCCGGCAACTTTTTCTCTGTCTGTGTTTTGACCGTCGACAGAATAGAAACTAAATCTGTTTCTATTTACAACGTTTGCAGAAATGCAAACTTTGCACTTGGCCAACAGCTCAGGTTCGCAGTTCGTAGCAGTCGACAAATGTATTTATCCAGTAGAGTTACCCTTCTTGCATAGCTGTCTACTTCCGGTGTTGATGTATCAACTACGATTCTTGTGTTGCAATGTTGTTGTTATCGACACTCATGAAGATCGGCTGCTCCTTTTAGGTCCAAACTATAGGCCATTGACCGAATATTTTGGTCAAATTTCAAACTTGAAATTAATTTATTTTCTCTGCCAGATTAGTGGTATCATGGAGGATAAATTTGTAGAAACAAAGAAAGAAGTCGTGCCATATGAATTTAAAGTTCCCTTCAAGAAATTGACAAAACCAAAAAAAGTGCTCAGTGAAGATGACTTTTCACAGGTTCGTTATTGTGTAGACCTCTAGTCGATTTAGCCTATTATCTATTCACCACCACTTTTCAATGGCCTGAGCAAATTATCATTAATATCAATTTCATTATGCCCAGGAAAACTAGGGAGTATTGTGTAGGTGAAGTCATTTTAGCTCTAATAGAATTTATTTGATCTGGAAAATCTGGATCTAGAGGAATGGGGGGTCATTTTGATAGGGGCGTGTTTGGCATTACTTGGTATTCGCATCAAGTTAAACTGTAATAGTCTGAAAAAAGCACCACTCTGGACGTAAAGCAATTACTACAGTTGGCCCAGCGTGATTCAAATTGGCACAGTTTAACATGATATCCATACAGAGTAATACCAACACCTCCACAGTGCACTGACCATACAGTCCTCTAGGAGAATTTCTTGTCATTCACCTTTTGTGAGAACTGAAAAATGTCGAGAGACAATCTGAACTGTGCGCTCGTTGATCTAGTAGGATCAGTCTGTGATGCCCATTTTTCAGTGAAATTTATAACATGTGTAAAGCAGAAAAAACTCAAGACTCCATCAGTGTTTCCCTGTCAGACCCAATTTTTATTAGATCCAGTGACATTTCTTGTGTTCAAAATAAATGATAGAAATTTTGCATTTAGATGAAAAATGAAACTTCAAAGGTATTTCTCTCAAAAATGTCTTAGTCTCAAAAATGTCTTATGAGTCAGCTTTGTTGTTATGAATGTTTGTCAAGACAGGAAGAAAAGTGACAGTTATTATGCTCGTGATTTTTTTTTTTTTTAAATTCCTTATAAAATTGAAGGATATTGGCAGTATGACATGTAGGTGTGCTCAATTATTTTGTTTGTTGGTGGGCATTAATAGTAAAGAAATATACTTTATGTAAAATTGTCGGGAAATATTTCTTTTTGTTTACTTAAATTCTTACCGTGAACAAAAATATTGCAGGGAATCAGCAAGATTATTGAGAAAGATTTCTTCCCAGACATTCCCAAGCTTGAAGCTCAGAGTGAATACTATGAAGCTTTGGAGAAAAATGACTTGGTTAAACTTAGAGAGATACAGATGCGATTCAAAAGACCAGACACAGCTTTATCTGATGTTGGTAAGTATTTTATTTCATGTTTTTTCAAAAGTGCACTATAGGGTAACTGAAATATGAAATGATGGACGGTTTGATTTTTATTTTTCATTGCAGTCATTTCATTTTTTCCAATGCCTTGATTTTAGATTTAAAATTTTTTTTTTTTTAAGAAGGAACATCGATTTACCTTGCTTCAATCTCAGCTTTCTCCTGCCATCATCTTCATCCCTGTTTGGTCCATGAATGTTTTTGTGATAAGAAAAGTTGTTTCTTGTTTCATTTCTTTTTGCAGGAAAGTTAACAGAGCACCTCAGACTTGTGCTAAAACAGGTTGTCATATGTCTTGTCAAATTGGTTAAAACTTTTTATCCATCTTTAAAATTAAAAGAAGTTTCTCTGAAAGTATTTTCAGTCAAGACAAACCATTCTATCAAAGTGAATGATATTATTTAATAGATTTCTTTTCCTCATATGAAATTAGAATTCCCTCATTCAAAGTAAATGGTTGCATGCTGATTTCTCATGTATTTTCTTCTCTCAGATTGTACACCTGCAACATTTGAGACACCGGAAGGAAGGCGTAAGACAACACCAGCAAAAAAGATACGACCGCCAACAGAAAGACCACAAACAGAGGGAGAAGCAGAGAATGTTGAAGATGATTCAGAAGAGGTGGAAGAGGTGGAAGGTATGGAAAGCTGAGGCAATGTCTAGAAAACAAATTATATCAAGTTTGATCTGAATTTTGGTGGAGTGAAAGTTACAGCAGGAAATAAGTAGTTTTTGTTTTTCTTTTCCATTGTTTTCTGCTATTTTAATTTTTTAAGTGCCTCTTATTTACATAGAATTGTTTTTGTTAATGACAAATCATAAGATTCAAATTGCTGGTATACTTCAATCATTATTGCACTTTATACCACACTTGTGAAGTCTACTGGGCATGACAGGTAGGTCACATGATTTTCATCTTGTGATTATAACATGGGAGAACCAAGAATGGTTTGATAAAATGGAATATGTCACTTACTTTGTCAAAAAGAACATTAGCACATCTATATTTTCATCCTATTCTGGATCAGTGCTATAGAATATGTGATATATATATATATTTTCTTCCAAAAATAAAATGATTTAGCTTCTTCAGTGAAACAGTACATCACACATGACTTCACAAATACTACAAAAAAGAATAAAGATTCATTTTGAAATAGGGTGTTGCGGGGGGGGGGGGGGGGGGGGGGGGGGGGGGGGGGGGG
>JBCEWB010437262.1:0-13629 GCA_039654565.1 Peronia peronii | reverse complement strand
TATTATTAATTCATTAATGTCTTGATTGATTCTGCCTTTTTATTTCTTTAATAGTTCATATTCGACTAAGCACAGAGCTGGAAATCCCCGGCGGAATGTTTGTACCCACTACTGAAAATAGAACGCAACCTTATGTGTTTCTTACTTATGTGTATTCCGCTCCACCACGAAATCTCACAATACTAGTTGAACGCAAAACTTCGGGAAAAATCCGACGCCGGAAGTACGTCATACTTTTTCCCACGTCATTCAATCATTAATTAACATTATTTACTGCTACTATTATTATTTGGAGGACATCTAGGTTCAATAGGCTCACAGTGAAGAGTTTTAGTCCCTCATTTCCTCCCCACCATAGCAGGGTCAAACAGAAAAGTGAGACAAACTTCTGAATAGTTTGGAGTGTTTGTACCCCCCTGCTAAAAATAGAGCCCGGTATTTCCAACCTTTCGCTTGGTCGGAACAAATCTATTGCTTATTTTCAGAGGAATGGCTAAACTGAGTTTGGACAAAATAGATACGCTTCCGTCTGCACACATACATACGCACAGTCACACACATACATACACAGGAGTGCTCACACGCACTCATACACAGCCCTACATATGCATGCAAGAATACACGAGCAAACATACACTTACTTACATGTATATCAATATATAAACGCATACACACACACTTGCTGACAGGCACATATACACATAAATGTGTATTGCAGTAAGCGTGGCTTCGTGATTTTATTCATGGTTTTATTTCAGGCTTGGTTATGAATGCATTCAAAATGAAACCTCATCAAAATGGTAACCCCACTCAGGAGAGACATTATGGAGATAGAGCCAATCACACAGCTTAATTAGAATATTTCTAACACCTTTACAGAAGCATAATCTGAAGATAATACAACAGTTTAACACTCTAGTAATAAGTTATGACATCTTCAAATAAAGAATATTTACGTATTTCACTGAAGAACCAGCACCATACAAGAACACTTTGCAGAACATTCGTACGGGCACATTGATCCCATAATTCTTTTTTGTATTTATACTAAAAGATAAATTATCTGAATGTGGATGTATACTATAGTATATATAATAAATCTATGTAGGGCTCTTCAAACCTGGTCACCTTTAGCAAAGCCATTAGTAACCAGTAATACGTCAAAATTCCATGAGTGACAATGCTGTTGAATGCTGGTGGCGCTGCTAATCACCGCTATCGTTAGTGGTACTGCTATCAAATATTATTGGCCCTGTTCTCGAACTGTAATAGCGCTGTCATCGAACATCAGTTACCCTGCCATCAGGGGCCCTGCTATCGAACACACTGGTGGCGTTGCTATCGTTAGCAGTGCTGCTATCAAATACTAGTGTCCTTGCTATCGAGCTGTAGTGGCGCTACAACTGAACTGTAGTGGCGCTGTTATCGCACGTCAGTTGCGCTGCCATTAGGGGCCCTGTCACCGAACACGTTGGTGGCGCTGCTTTCGTGCATTAGTGGCACAACCATCCGTGACGCTGCAACTGGGCATTAGTGGCCTTACTATCCAACATTATGCAATATCCAACGTAAGTGGGGCTCGTAAACCTGTTCCCTGAGCAGTGCTGCTTTAATATATGGGACCATATATCCAATAGTTGAGTTTCGTGCAATTTAGGGCGCAAACATGATAATCAACTACAGGTGACTGGGCTACAATCAAAAGAACAGAGCACACAAACTGAAGACCATAGATCAATTTGTCGATGCAAGTTTTAACATAGGCCTATTCATAAAAAAAAAGCTTAAGGAGTAACTCAAACATTAGCCACTGGAACTAGTTTATCTGCTTTCATTTCGAGTACATGTATTTGAGTGAAAGCCCCACAACATAATTATCAGATACATGTACATTAATTGCTGGTAGAGATCAGGACGCCCGTGAATCACCAAGAATCGACAAAGGACTATCTAGTCAAAAATACTGGGATGGGTGGGATGTGAGTTTTGGGACATTTAGAGTTCAGTCTTTAATGAATGATTTCAAAGCGTAAAGGACAAATTCATCAATCTCACCAGTGATTAAAACATTGATTGATCTCTAACATTAATGCTATTCCATAGCAAATTTTCACAGTAAAATGTAAAATCGGTGCAACATAAAATATCAGTTTTTTCATACATGTATGCTTTAATGTCTCTCTAAACAGTAAACATAAAATAGCCTTTCACATCTGTGAAATGCTAACTACCCATGGAAAAAAAAAATCTCTTGAGAAATAGTGCGAATTATTCTAGATCAACAAAGTCTGTTTAAAATTGTGATTTCTCATGTAAGTGCCTCATCCTGAAAAATAAAATGAGCTCTTTGACACTGAAGAAAAAAAAAGACAGTTCTGAACAAATGATACCAAAAAAATATAAAAATAACAAAAAAAATGAAAATATGGAAGCAATTCAGTACCCCAAGAGACAACATGATAGATAAAGCATTTGTCTCAGTGCCTAGTCTACGCAAACCACAGTTTCCAATTTTTCAAAACTGCCCAGCTGCTTTATAATTGAAAAGTGTGTTCTTATAAATAAGCCTAATGGTAGATTTATTTAGCTATGGAAATTAAGAGATAACCTCCACCAGGAGGCTGAAAGACGTATATAGACGTATATAGGCAAGAAATAAATTACAGTACTCCCTCACTATATCGTGGTTCGCCTTTCGCGGCTTCCCTGTATTGCGGGTTTTTTAGTATGTATTTCTGTATTGCGGACTTTCTATCATGACCTAACCTTACATGAATACAGAAGTGTACCATAATACGTTCACGAAGCACAAAAAAAAAAAAAGATTCATAAATATGAAAGTGTTTATAAGAGCGTAGAGGGGGGGATTGATAAAAGTATGGGGGAGGTTTATAAAGGTTTAAAAGTTATGTAAATAACAAAATAAATATAGTTTCCCTACTTTGCAGATTTTAGCTTATCGCAGGCAGTCCTGGAACCTAACACCCGCGATAAACGAAGGAGTGCTGTATGTGAAAAACAGATACCAGTAATATTTCTGTGGCTGAAAATAACTAGAATTCCAAGTTTCACTATGCACTTAACTGGCTTCGAGAAGTGTCCATGTTGCCAATACAAACTAACAAATTAGTAAATCACCAACTCAAAACAAAGACATGTATTCCTATTCAGAGCGTTGCAGCATGCTGAGATTCTATAAGACACTAAGGGGGGGCTGAATCATAAACTATGTATCGCTATCAGTGAAAACATTTTATCATGAACATTCCAAACATACAATAACCCAATTTTTTCTCTCCCAAAATAAAATTATAACGCATAAATAAATATAAAGTAAGCAAAGCTATTACAAAAAGCCTGTCAATAAACTTGCAAACATAACTGTATTATAATTTGACAACATCTACCACTAGCAAAGATACAGACTAACCAACTGCTAACATTAAATCATGAAAATCAAATGTATCTGCGGATTTCAATCATGAGGTCTGCTAAAACTTTAATTACATTATTCATATATTTTCACAAAGGTTTAAGAATTAAAGACAAACAACAAAAGTGTTTCCAAATTCACAATATTTGACTGTAATATCAGAATAAGAGTAAATGACAAAAGCACCGACAAAATCAGATGTGAAAAGATCTGTGATATGACCTTATGCTCCAAGTTCCACAATTTTATCATGATCGGGATTGTTTTTGACAAGCCCAGTTAGTTCCCTCTTACCAACCACAAATGGTGTTGAACAAGCAGGGTAAAGAGGGAAAAAAAAAAACACGAAATACGTTTCAAGCAAAGAGCACTAAAGTGATTTTTTTTCTCTTTCTACTATACTTGTTCAATACCCCTTGTGTTGAGCTCATCAGAGACCAAACCCATTAATGTGCATATCTTTTAATGATAAACAGTGATCATTCCTGCAACTTAGATTACTTCAGTTTCCCTATAATGAGACATTAAAGTTGACATCTTTTTCTCATTCTTCATGAAAGATAATCATTATACAATCAACTACATTTAAGCTGATGTTACAGGGGAGTGGAAAAAGATCAAGACATTTGTAGTTCTACACAAGTGTTGGGCTGGACTTCAACATATCAGCCTTGGACACCCGGTTCATTTTTCCACAGCTCTCCTTTTTTTTTTTTTTAAAATCTATATTATTTGAGTACTTAGTAATAAATAGTCATTATTTTTTCTCCTCACCCCCCACTCACCACATAGTCTTGCCTTTGGTGCCAAAGTTTGACACAAAGTATGTCTTTCCAAACTGTCGACTTGGGAAGCAATTGCTAGTTTTGCGACTAAATTAAAATCCTAATTTATGAGTTATATGGTATGTAGTATTTGGTATCAAACTGCACTACACCCATTCAATTTGTGAAAGAAAACTTTGTGAAATATTGAGATTCATTCCCCCTCCCCCTTTCCCCTTCATTCTTTTGTTTTATATCTGAGCCACCAGCCAATGGCCGAACTGAGCAAAACTCTGGCCTCTGGCTAAGTGTATGTGAAGGCTACAATTCATCAGGATATCCCCCTCCCATAGCACCCCCCCCCCCCCCAAAAATCTCACACACAAACACCCCCCTCTGTCTCTCCTTCCTTTTCATTATTGCTCAGTCGAGTCATACTATATGAGATGCTTGAGCAAGTAACAGAATCAGTGTATCAACCGTATAGCTTACTTGAAACATCTTTGGTTAGTCAGACCTTGGAATCACGATGATAATAACAAAAAAAATTTAAAAATCCATTATTATTGTTAGGTTCCATTGAACGATTAGGGTGAAAATCAAGTAAACACAGCTGTTATTGTTTTTTATTTTCATAGAATTTTCATGCTTGTTCCAAAGAAAAAAAAATCAACTTCATTGAAGATCAACTCAGGTAAGTCCAGTTCAAGTGCAAGTTGCCTATATGCAGTGTGGCAGTTTGCATATAAAAGAAATTTTTTACCTTTGTAACAAAAACTCCTTCAGTTATTTTCTGATACAGCAGAATTGATGAAAAGCATCTGTCTATGTGTAATTTGGTCTGAGATGATATAAGATAAAAACTATTTGCACAAGAGCAAAAAAATCCTACACAAAACTCACTGTCACTGAAATGAAGTCATTGCAAAATTAGAGCGATTCAAATTTTAACAAAAAAATAAATAAATAAAAAATGAAAACTGGATAGGTCAAAACCAGGCGAGTCACACACACATTATGACAATATCTGCTTATTATCCGAACAAGGAGATAAACTTATTGTCTATTTATCTTGAAATTGCTTATGTGCTGTGTCTGAAAGCAAACAGTTATCACTCCTGACCTGCAGAATTTGTTCACTTCAATGGCATCATAATTAAGAAAGAAATTGGGTACAACATCCATCAAAAATAACTAAAAATAACTGATGAATAATTTCAATGCCTGCCTAAAAGATAATGAGTCAAATGACACTGTGAAAAGAATATTCAGAGATTTTACACATAAATCATTCATAACACCAAGTAGATGGATCTGGGCCTGATATCATTCAATATTAGTCTTAGACATCTGTGTCATGTATGGGAGGGCTGGGTAAAAAGTAAGCACTTACCAAATATCACATTGAAGTAAGGGCTGCAATAGTTTCAGGCTGTTTATATTCCTATTCTGGGTAACAAATGTCTGCTATTTTAGTTCTCATATATATGTACATGGGAAAATCATTCTATACAGCAATAGGTCTGCATGATATGCTCCTGTCTATATGTGATAATATGCATAATAATAGTGTGACCTACAGTTACATATATAAAAAATTAAAATAATGTGCATATACACCATAAATTAATCAATGTGGAATTTCTTTGCACCTGTTAAAATTTGACATATTCACAAAAATACAAGAAATATTCGTGGAAATTGTGATAATTCTGCAGTATAACTATTCTGAAATTTTAATTCTGGAAAAATATTAAAATTTTCTTTGTCAAGAGGCCCTCATCTAAATAAATGTTGATGCTCATGAACCTCACCTCCCCTCCTCCTCCTCCCCCCCCCCCTCAAAATAATAATAAAAGTAAACAAAAAAATGCATTACTTGATAAATAAACCATTGCTGATGTCAAGCAAAATGCATGAGCAAAAAACAGTTGTCATAGCCACAATTTCTAAGGAAGTGCATGGAAATAATTTCTTTTTTTCTTCTAAATTTTGTTCAAATGCGAGCAACTTCAGATACAGAATGCAGATACCTGTAAAAAAAATTTACATATCTCACTGATATAAGTTACAAAGATTTGGACAAGCATGCATAAGAATTATTCAGAAGACTATTTCAAAGATTAATGCCTCTTCCTTCAAATTAAATTTCAACCTTCAAGGAAATTTCTTTTTCCATCACACTAGAATAGAATCCTCAGATATCTGCTTTCAAGGCATATGAAAAGCATAAGATAGATGAATGAACAGAATATTGCTGTGACAAGAGTGAATCATGTAATAAAAAAAACCAGTACTAACATCAGCAAATTAAAAATGGGTGGGATATAAAAACCATTCTTTCCTTCTGTCACCCATCTTTTCTTACTATCAGTTCCCTTGGAATTTCTTCAAATTCTGTTTCTCTCTCTCCCTCCTTCATTTTTAAGACACAAAGTTATTCAGAAAAAGATGTTTTTTTACAGCACAGAAAGCTAGAGACTCAAAACCCATACTGATCAAGTTACAATGCATTTTTTTCACTCAATACATAATTTGTTCCTTTTTGTTTCAAGTAAAAAAGGGGGAAAAAAAAAAAAGCACTGGTCCACTACAAAACTGATCTTAACACTAAAGAATGTAACAAATCATTTTAAAAATAAATATATATAATATATATATATACCCACTCTTACTGAGAGAAAGACACACTAAGAGCCTTTTATTCACAACTTGGACTTAAAAAAAAAATAAATTGAAAAAAAAATGCACATTTTTTTTTTCTGCAGGAAGACTACTTAATCTAATGTTTTTAAATCTGTTCTTGTAGCAAACTTATCTTTCACACAATACATTTATATGTTTAAAAATATACAAATGATATGCTCGATCTCCAACTTTGTAACCATGCAATCAGGTTAAGCTCAAGAAATCACAGCACAGCTATCTATAGTACAGTCGGTCAGCACAAACAATACCTGCATTTATTTCTTTCTGCCCAAAAACACTGAAAATTTCATTCTGTTGGGGCTGGATCTCAAAGTTTAGGCGTAGGTTACTTGCACAAATATTCTATTTCTATTCATGTACACTTCATAAAATAAACAACACTTTGCTTAAAACTTTGCTTGAAACTATAGATCTAATCATACAAAATATCAAAGATCACTTTAGATTCTTTAGAACATAAAGAGAAAAAAATAATAAAATCAGGCTCAAAAGAATATATCATTTGAACGGGTACTACACATGAATCTTTCTCATAAATAATCTGCATGTTTTGTCAATGCAAAAATCAATTAAAATTTAAAACATTATATTATAGTTACTTTTTCTTTAGATAAAACTTATGAGACCACTTCCTTCACTACTATGGAGTAAAAATAAAACAACTCCCTCTGAACTAATAAAAATAAAAGGTTCATCTCCAGTTTAACCCATATACTACTGTACAAATCCTGGTAAAATCATTAATAGACAAGTACATGAACAATATGAAAGCACTTTTTTTGTTGTGGAATCGAGAACAAGTGTCCATGCGGTGGTGTAAGAGCATCACAGTCGATGCTAACACCACATCGCATTAACAACAAACCAACAATAACATGTACAAAACTTTTACAACCAACTTAAAATGAAATCCATCATATGCACTGAATTAGTCAGACACATGATAGAAATGAACAACACTGAAATTTTCTCTGTGATTTTTCCCATTGATATTTCATTAAAAACTCTTTGATAGCAGTCAGCCAATTAAAATGAAAATAAGGATAACGAAAAAAAAAAAGAAAATAAGGACAACGAAAAAAAAAAAAAGAAAAAGAAAATGCAGAAGCACGCATGATCAATGACAACCCTTAAGTTGATTTTCCTACTGAAATTCAAAGTCTGACTTCTCTGACGTGCATCTCACTTCACGTCTTACTGCTCTTCGAGATCTGATTTGTGACTTAAAACAGGAAACAACCTATTTCTTCACAAAACATTACAACAGCAAATGTTTTTCTTTGTTATTGAGTGAAAGAAACAATACAAATACATGTACATAGCCATCATCTGCTCTAAGGATAGTGTAGCCATCTTTGGTCTCATCATTAAATAAAAAAGGTAAAAAAAAAAAATTCTTTCAGCCTTCAAGTCTGAAATATGTTGTAACTAAAATCTACTTGTGAAGGAAAAAAAATCAACTATTAAGAAAAGAAACAGCTTAAAAAAAAATAAAAAAAAGAATCTGAACAGCAATGATGTGATTTCATTTTAACTTGATCATAAAGGAAACATATATATTAGCATCATGTAACAGAAATTGTTGAAGTCTTTACATAAAGGAGACATATTTTGTTTTGGAATACAAACAATCATGAGCTTTGACAGAGGTCATTTGTGAATTCATAAATGTAATAAAGAACATTTCTTTTTTTTCTTTTTCAAAACACAATATGAACCGAGAAGTAAGAACATGTTATTTAGTATGTGACAGCACTGTCACTTTTGGCACCGAAATGCAAACTTCAGTGTTGATTATGCCAATTTCTAGATCATCCGATAGAGAAGCATCTTAAGAATTTGTGACACTGATGTAAATCATTTACAGTGAGTGAATTTCAGCATTATAGGAGTACTAGTATGTACAGGTAAAATTCTATGTACATGAACATCTCTGTCTGATTCGCCTTGAAGGTGTGATAAAGATGTACACACAAATGGCTGCAAAGACAAAGAAAATTCATTAAAAACAAAAAGAAAAAAAAATTACAATGAGAAAAAAAAACAACCACGAAAGAACTTCAAAAACAGGCACATATAATGAAGATCTCTATTTCATTAATCCTTTGATGATTGAAAGCTACACACTCTGACAAGTCAGCCTATTTGTAGTACTACTGTTTGTTACTATTAGCGGTATGCCTTTATACAAGAAAATGTCTGAAAATAGAAGCCCTTCTTTTCAATTTGTCTTACTCTTATATTGACAACATTTTCTGTGAACCTGGCTCAGTTGCAACCTGAGTAAATGTTAATTTTTTAAAAATTGCGAACAATCAAAGATGATTCTGAGCTTTCCTCTGTTTTTTGCCAACTTCTTTCCAATGCACAGACGTCCTTCATTCCAATGCACAGACACACAGGGTCTTGCTTTTACATGCCACACCTGGATTCCCTGGCAAAACTTCCCTCTGACCCAACTGTGGCCAATCTTTCTTTTTCCTTCCATTACGTCTTGAGCCTACACCATTCAAAGAGTTAAAGAAACAGACATTACATTTTTTATTTACTCATTTTTTTGTCTCTGCAGGGGAAAAACATTTAGATCTAACACAACTGCAAAAAATAGGTCATTAACTACAGAAGTGTAATGTCATATCTGACAGGTATTCGTATCAGGTTACAGTACATTTCAATGACTTTCAACCTCCAGGGGAGGAGTGATTATCTCAAATTCACACCAAAGGATATTATGAACACCATAAAAAAATAGCATGATTTGATTAGCCAACATTCTTCTTCCTCTTGGCCCTGAACCACATATAAAGCCACTGAGGTGCCTTTGGGAATTGTACACCAGTTCTCTGCATCTATAACAGTTGTGGGTTACAGCCAGCCATGTCTCCACAAGCTTTTTTTTGTTTGTTGTTGTTTTTGTTTTGTTTTGTTTTTGTATGAGTCCATTTCTAGTGTGCTATGAGTCCATCTTTTTCACTTCCTTATCTACTTTTGACTTAGCGCACTATGAGACATTAGCACATTATGAGTACAATAAAAGTATTTTAAAAGGAGCCAACTTCTTTTTTCCAACAAGGTAATTTTTTGTTCCGTATTTGACAATAGCCTATCATAGTTATTGTCATTCTCTGATATTTGTATAAAATACTTGACATCACGAGCAATCTACATCATGTGACGGGGGTTGAAAACATACTTCATGGCCTCTTCCTGATTCTTTGATTTTTCTCCCAAACATTGTCTCTTCTTACAATTTCTAAAGTAAAAGTATCTATTTCATTATTTTCTTAATAATTTTAGATTCCAAGGTATTAATATCGGCTTCCTTGTGACTTCCTTTTATGAAGATATTTGAAATGGTTGGTAAAGATTCAGTAATAAAGTGTCAAAACTATCGGAAGCTTTGCAGAGTTGATAAATAGTTTACTAATGACTGACATTACACTCCTAATAACTCAGACCAGCCTGACACAACACAGAGTCAATTGCAGAAGAACAGCTGGCAGTGTTCAACATCAATCCATTGACTGACTGATAGCAAATTTAAATGCCAATTCATGACAGTCTGACTGATTGCACACTATCAAATGAGAGTTCTTAACATAGCGAGAAAAGGGTAAAACCTATGTAAACAAATCATGGATGGTTGAAAACTGTACACTGTCACTAACTCCATGATTCAGAGACAGTGTGTCATCATCAGTTATTCGTACATCTTATACACAAAGTCATCACTTATAAAATACAACAGTCTATGCATGGTTCAAAAGGAGTTCTGAGTCTGAAGCAGAATCTCCCTCGTCACAATCACCACCTCCCTCTTCACCGAGAATGCAATCCGAGTCTGAATCCTCATCTATTGCAGCCATGCTATTTTCTTGCAACTTGCCACCAGTATCCTCTGCACTTTGGGCTGGCTCAGTGGAAGAATCCACTGATAAATTGGTACTCACTGTTTCTGCATCTTTATCACTTTCCTCTCCATCTTCATCATCTGCTGCTGTAAGCAAATCATGTGAATTTCTCTGGTGGGTAATTGTGGATGTGGATGACTGATCCACTGGATTTCTCATTGCGGGGGTTATCAACTCCATTTGAATCAGTGACTCCCTGTCTTCCCCACTTGGGTGAAAGTCAGGGTCTCCCCCATCATTACTGGAGTCATCTCCTGAGTCACCCAATGTGTCAGCCCCATGGAATGGATCAGTTTCACAGTAGGGTGGAGGACCGCGATGTCCTGCAGTGTCTGACTGAGTGATGACAGCCAATCTTTCACCTTCTTCCACTAATTCAGGTAAAAGTGGCAAAGTACCAACGTCAATCAAGCCCTGTGATTCAGATCTTACCCTCGGGGAGAAGTGGACACCCTGGTTGATACCTCGATGATGTGAATGCCGACCTCGTCTGCTGCATCGACCACCTGCATGAACCCTTCCATCTGGTGAAGCAGAGGTGGCACCAGCAGATGTTTCATCACTTGTGGAATCTGCATTGTTATCATTTTGATTCAGCAATTCCAAATATGCTTCATCATATGGACGTGATGTCAGCATGGCTTCATGGTAAGGAGGTGGTGGTGCTCTGCGATGGAACATTTCTGCCAGCTGACGGCTCAGTGGTGTTTCCTGGCGTGGACCCCCACGCATCTGGTGCACGCGATGGCGATAGACTTTACAAACACAGCCCAAAGCTATGACCAATAACAAAGAACATGCAAGGGATCCAACAACAGCAGCAACAACAACACGAGGTGATGAATCTGGAGAAAAACAATGTTATACAAATTATCACAAATTCCTTTCTTTTTCATGTCAACTGTCTGATACAGAAAAATACTGTAGTCAAAAACAATTTAGGTATCTACAACTTACCAGTGGAAATTTGAGAACCCAAATAAATTTTCAACATTAAAGACACCTCCCCTCAATTTTTCTGCATAAGATTTAACAAAGAGAATGTACTGTCATAAACAAGTTTATAAAAAATCAGTAATTTCCTGCTAAAAGATACAATACTTAGCAGCACAGATATAATACTTAGCACTTTTACAATGGGTGTGCAGCCTAGTTTGCTAACCCAGCACTGATGGAACTGAAGTGAGTAAGTTAATAAAAAATATTCATAATGTATCACTGAAGGCAAATAAAAATCTGGTACAGATAAAATCTACATGTTTGTGTTATGTAAGTTTTTGTATGATGTCCTTCACCTATTTCTTCACCTATAATTCTTACTCAAAATGATTGCTATTAAATTTTCTGTATGAAAAAATACTATTTTTATATTAACAATATTAATTTAATATTCAGTAGCATAGAAAATGACATTTTTTTCATAAGATGTGTGGGATAAATGCTGCACATTATGAGAAAAAAAAAATGCCCCTTACCCCAAGAACAATTCTCCTCATCACTGTTATCTGCGCAGTCTTTGGTTCGGTCACATTTCCATTTTTCAAAGATACACCGTCCACTGTGGCACAAATACAGACCTTTGTCTGAGGAACACTGGGCAGCAGCTGCACATGAGATACAATTGACATTAGTGACAAAATATATACAGGACATGATTATATTTGGGCCATCATTTATTTGATTCTTCCCTCTTTTCTCTCAAAGCCACACAGTTTTCCACAGTGATAAAACAATAACAACAACAACAAACAACATCAGCAGTTAAATGAATAGCACAAATCAGTGACTTAACATAAATCACAGACAGATTATTCATTCCTGGCCAGTCAGTGACATGCCACTGTTATACAGTCTTTCACAGAAGTAGTCAATGGCTGAAAGGTAAACTAATTCACAAAATAAATCATTACCCAGACAGTTGAAATTATACAGACAGACGTGACACTTTAAGAACCTGACAAATCAGTATCTAAACTCTTTAAAATCTGAATATAAATGAGAAAAAGTCGGGATCATAGAAAACAATGCGTAATTAATATTATATAAAGATGATCAAGTTTCTTGTCGTGATGAAACTTTTGCTTCATGAATATTTTTGTTTGTGGTAGCAATTCACATTCACTATTTCCTAAGTCTAAATATATTGATTTAGAGACTGTATAACTCTTAAACTATATCTACAATAATAATAATAATCCATCTCTTTCTGAAAAAGAAAAAAGAAAAATTATAAAAAGGGCTAATGGAAGAAGTACAATTCAATCGGATATTAAATGGATCCAAGTTCACTACAATGACAAATCAACTCAAGCTAAGAAACAAATATATGCGAGGCATCTAAAATTTAAACAAAGGAACTGTTAGCGGTAGCACTAAGCACCCAAGCTGGGGCTTGATGTGAGATTTATAAATTATACTTTGGGCTCCCATCCATGCAATGCAGCTCTTAAAACTAGACAGTGAGTAATGAGAGTCGCAAAGACAATAGCGACTGCAAGGCTGAGCAATGCAGATGTGCACTGAAACAAAACCAAGACAGTTCAAAATAGGTAAAACTGGGCAAGTGTCGGGGAAACAAAAAAATTGAGGTATCATGCTTTCAATCGGACAAATGGAGAGATTAGGAATTTGTAGAAAAAATTTGGGACTTAATTTAAAAATTCCGATTTAATTGGGACAAATCGTCGTTGAAATCACAAACTATCGTAAGCGACATTTTGATACTTTTGAGATACTGAGGTTCAAAGTTTTTGCCAATTTTCAACTGACCACAGTGGCCTTGCTATTGGTCCCAGAGAGCTGATTTTTGTAT
>JBCEWB010437153.1:1121-20063 GCA_039654565.1 Peronia peronii | reverse complement strand
TCTCAGCAAAAATTGGCAACTTCTAAAAGCCGAGATAATCCTACTTTCTTTGGATTGAAAGGCTTAAGAAAAACAAAGTTTAACATTAGTGTTTAACACTAATTAGTCCGTCATGGAAATCGTTTTCATCGAAAAATATAACAAGTAGGCAAATCTTATCTAATTTAGATGATCTAAAGCGAGAAAAACGCCCATGGAGCATTAAGTAGAACGAACATATTTTTAGAGCCAAACATCAGCTCTCATACATCTGAAATTCATTAACCTCAAAAAAGTAATTATAGCTTAAGAAGGGAAGGGGGAAAGGGATAGGGGTGGAACCTGGAAAAACAATATTGCTTTTGACCATAGCTTTTTTGGTTTAATGTATGTATGTGTTTTCGGCATGCCTTTCTGACTCAGAAAATGTCCTTGCAAACTTGCTACAGTGGCTGGTTGCCTGGGAAACGACCGCCATCTTGGCTTATGCTATGGTTTTCAAAATGTATTTCCTCCATTAGTTTTACATCAAATTACTCCAAACTTTGCCAGTCATTTCAACATCCCTAAAAAAAGGTGCGAGCAAATTGAATTTTCGATGGCATTTTTTTATTTAATGAATTTGTGAAAATGACACATATCAGATAAAATCCGTGTCGTCTTTTTTATTATATCAAGAGAAGTATGTGAGCCAAATATGATCGAAACATGGTAAGTTTTGGAGCAACAGAAAAATAAAATAAAATAAAATAAAATAAAGGTTTCGAGAAAAAAGAAATGGTGGTTATAGAATTCATTGAAACACCTTTAGAAACCACAGAAGGCATTTTTTCCCCAGAATAGATATTAAACTAACCGTTCTCCGTGAAATGAGGAGCCCAACCCCTCTCTCATGCCTTCTGCGGGGGAGGAGGGGAGGGGGGGGGAGGCTTCTTCTTGAGCCTCACATGTGGTTTTGCCCCTAAAATTTGCCGTTTGTTAAGTTTACAATAATCATGCTCTTGAAAAGACGTTTCCTGTCCCTCACTTGGCTATCTCTGAATGAGTGAGCTCCCAAATCAAAGCCCAGTGATTTTTGTTTTCATTAGAAATACTCACAGAAACCATACTGCATTCAGCAGTTGCTGTTGTCAACGCATATTTGCCTTCCACAGGGAATGGAAGTTGTCTTTGCAGCATTGTGACCACATAGAATTATGAATTTTTTTTATATTAAAAAAAAGGGGGGGGGGCGGGGGCGTATTCTCTGTGCCCTGAGCTCACAAGTTTCAGCAGTAATCTAACAAATTAACTCAGTGAAAGCTGAAAAATCCTCAAAACTAAGCGAATGCCAATGAGAGAATAACTAATGCCATGTTGTTGGTGTGCGGACTACCACGTGTGAATCAAGGTGTGAGTTTCCGAACAACACCGTTGTCCTTTGACCTTTGCCCATCGGCAACGAATCAGCGGCAGGGGTCATCTAATCCTAGCCAGTAGGATGGCAGCTGGAGAGTGACGAACATTGCATGGTCATGTAAGTGTGAGGTGAACGTAACTAATTGAGGCCAAGTTTACTATAATACCAGTAAAAACATACAGCAATGATCCTTCCACTGATACTGTTTCATCCTGTGTGTCTTTCGATACCAAGCTTGCTACAGTAGTGACAGATACCATCACTTTCACAGGAAATCTTGTGGAATTTGGAGTTTTTCTTCATACCCCTACTTATACAACAATTTGTTATAAGTAAATCATTAATCATATGAAGATTTTCGAGCTATAATCTGGTACAAAAATGGTTATTTATTCAAAACACACACACACACACATTCACACACGGAAATCTTTATTTTGACCCAAACTGGCCAATGCAGATGCCGCCCCTTCCCCTCCAACCCCTTGTCCCCGCCCCCTTAAGAATGGCATGCGAAATTGTGACAAGATGAATTTTTAAAAAAAGGGGTGGGAAGGGAGCGGTTGTCTAAATGTGAATTTCGTGCTTTTAAAACAGCATGGGGTATTTGAATACGCATCGGACGTTCAGTGATGTTTTCTCATGCTTGAAGCTCTCATAGTGCGTACAATTAGTTTATCTGCAGGCCCAAAAGCTTGGGTAAAAAAAAAATTGATTCTGCTTTGCATTTATGCCTCTAAATGATGACTTAGAGAGAAAAATTCTGAAGTACCTATTCATCATTAGCTGTAAATATATAAACTGAATGATCAAAGGATATCTATTGTTATTTTATGGAAATGTCTTAAAATTTAAGAGAGAGTTATCAACAGCTAATTAGCATTACAGTAAAAGAAACAAACAAGAATCTGAAGAACTCGATATGTTAAAAAAATGTACAGGTGATAATACTGACCAAATTTTCGAACCCCACAGGTTCTTCATCGGAGCAATAGATAATCTTATTATCATTATTACTTGAACTGAAAATAATGAATTTTGCATATGAAATCAGTTAGTTAAACTGTTCCTCTTTCTCGATTGCCTTTGTTTGGTGGAATTATAACAATAAATTACTGAAGAATGCGCGATAGGGACGCATATAATCTGGGGGTAAACAGGAGGATGAAGTTTGAGAACCCCTAATATATCCCGTTACCGTGAGCGAAATGTCTAGAATTCTGTCTCTGAGATGCAGCATAATGTACTCACATTTCCTTCCTTTTCTTTCCTCTTCAAACAGCTTAAGTGGCTAATTTGGTATACAGTGTCCTTCATAACCTCTTATACCGTGTTTAGCAACAAAGCTCCTCTGTGGATGCTTTCAGATGAACCAATTCATTTAGTAAATCAAAGCTGTAAACAATTTCCTTGCGAATACTTCAAAGTAAAAGAATCTCCCCATAAGAGAAAAGAAAGGTCTTAATGCCACTTCTGACTTTCTCTCCAATGCTTGCATCTTTTACAATATTATAGCTGGCATTACGTTTTCATTTACTTTTAATTTCTATACACTTGCTTAAAAGAAAGAAAGTTGGATGAATGATGCATCAAAGACTGGAGTCTCTCAGGATATCCGAAATCTCCAGTGTGTATTTCATATTGAGATGTTTCATTTTGTATTCATCAAACTTAATTTCTCCACTCAAGCACTGTTCTTAAGGGACAGATGATGTATTAAGAGGGAGGTTTTGAGCTCTCATTTGTCTTCCTTTCGTCTCAAGAATTGTGATGAGGATGATGATAGCATGAAATACGAATAATGGCACTCGTTGTCATCACATTATCTATACTTACAGTTATAAGTCTTCCCCCCCCCCCCCCCCCGCGCCACACACACCCTCTCCTCCTCCCTTGGCTTTCTACACACACACACATACACACACATAATTTACACAAATACAAAGGGGGGGGGGGCGAGATTGAAAGAAGAGTCTTCGTGCTTTGAGGTTGAGGGTTAAGACGGATGGGAAGACTCCGGAGGTTTGAAAAAGCACACGCAGAACAGAAGAAGACAATGGTTGTTGGCATAATATACACTGTACTGTATTTATAAGGTATGAGTCTTGTGATGGATGGATAAGGCGACGAGTCAGGGAGAGAAGAGTGGGTTGGGGATAGAACAGATAAGGCTGGACGGCTGGTACTAGATCCAACAATAGATTTAAAATCTCAACAAAGGCCCGATCATAGCGTGGAAGAAGAGAAGAGAGCAGAGAAAAGGAGAGGTGGGGGGGGGGGGGGTGGGAGGGGACGGTTTCTAACGATTACCGGAGGATGGAAGTGACGGCCCTGGATACCCATGGCGACGGCCGTTACCGAGGCAGAGAATATAATCTCTGTAATTTCTGATTCGTAGAAATAATAATGTCTGAGCGTGTAATCGGGGAAAGCAGAGGGGCGAGGATGTCTCCCCTCATGGCCCGTCCCAGGAATATTAAGCGGCCTTGATAGCATTAGTGAGTGGTAATCCAATGGCGGGCCTGTTCACGGTCATCTTACTGGGAGCGCACACAAGACAGGAAACGCCAGCTCTGAGCCCAATTATTGGATGATATCTGGCCACATTCAGCATCGGATCCGGAGATAGGACAAAAAGGGGAGAGGAGAGAGAGAGAGAGACTTTTTAATTTCTGGTTTAAATTTGCTAGCATGATGAAAAAGAGAATGGATAAGTATACATATGTTACAGAGAGAGTGATAATAATATTCTGTAACCGTATGGGTTAAATGAGTGTCATAGAAGAGATGGATGAGGAAAAAGAAGAGTTTTACAAATGGGATCTTAATGAACTGTCACGTTTTTTTTGGCAAAGTGTTGTACATTCCAGATTCTTTATTATTCATCGATTCGTGTAATCAGTTAACCGTTCAATGATCTGACTTTGTTGAACAGGGAGCAAATAGGATATCCAGCCGTTTTCTCCATCAGCTTATTATGTTTCTATTTTTCTTTAATGTACAGCAAATGAACCATTATTATAACAATAAAAGGAATTGACAGTAAATACGATTTGAATGTCTATAGAGAATTCAGAACCTGGCAAGAACTTGATTAAATCTAATAAGTTTGGCAGGCATGCATGCATGTCTATGCATGGATTACCATACAAAAATACCTCGTATACCGTCTGAACAAGCACACATGACAGAAAGTTATGGATGAGCTAATGTTGAGAAACTGCCCATAATATCCTGTATTTCTGCACGTTCTTGCGCTGACTGTTCTCGTTATTTCTTATCGAGTCTGTATTCAAATCTTAATGCCCTGCTGTCAGTGAAAAACTAACCAAACCGAAAATGGGCTTCCTTGAGCTTTCTAAAACTTCCGGGGACCTCCATTGTCTCTGGAGAGAGCCAGCGCCCCTGCTTGTGGACATCTTGATTTCACAAAACTCGATTAGGCTTACCCCTAGGTCACGGAATAAAACGATTTGGAGGATCTGTCCTTGTGAAATATTCATAAATGGAGGGCTAATTGTGCAATACAATTATCAGGACAGTGGCACTGTGAAAATGCCCCTGTTTCTCTCCAGACATCTTCTGTTTTTTTAGGCGTCTCTTACACCACGAAACTCGGTACTGTATGGTATCCAAGATTAAAAAGGAAACGCCAGGACAGCGCCGGAGCTGGGGAGTCACTTATATAAATATTACGCGATACTGACGCAGAGACTAGAAGAGACTTAACGACATTGCCATCTGAAGTTTCCTCCCCTGCTCCACCCAGACACAGGAATTGGCAGTCTGTCTGTCTTTTTTCTGACTACCTTTCTGACTTCCTGAATGCAAAGTCCAGAGCCGTTTAAATGGTTGTTTTCCGTCCAATTACCTATCTCATTTCAGTGGGTTATGCTACATTGTGTTATGTTTTTTGTTTTGTTTTGTTTTAAAGGAAATGGAATGTATCTATGTATCTTTCTTTCTTTCTTTGTCTCTTATGGTAACCCACCAGTTCTGGCAATCGTTCGTTCTTGCTTTGAGAATGGTCTCAAATATGCACGTGTGCTGCGCACAGTCTTTCAATGCTCTCGAAAAAGAAGATACAGAGCAAAATAAAGAAAAATCGTTATGAAGATGTATTTAGCTTCTAAATCTGAGTGTGTGTCTTAAAAAAAATAAGAATAGGAAAAAGAAGGAAAGGATTGAAATTGGTGTTACATTTGCGAAAACAATTTAAGGATTATTTTCCTTGTTTGAAAATAACTGACCAACTCTTTAGCAAACCACGAATACACACACTCAAAAACAACAACAAGAACAACAACAAGAACAAAAACAACAACTAAACACAATAACAAAACAACAACAACAACAACAACAAAACAAACAAACAGACTACAAAATAGAACTATATGGCAACATATTTCAAAACGAGCGGGATAAAAAATGTTACAAAATTTCAAGTCCGATGCTCCACTCTAGAAAACTTTCTCATCTCCGTCACTATTACACTGCAGCATACGGCTGACGGGAATCCAGCATGAGCGCTGGGTAGACACAGTGTTGTATGACTATTATTAATAAATTATGTTGGTTGATCATAACAGGAAGCCATGATACTTGTTTCACATCAGTAAAACGCTCAGGCAAACCGTAACGCAGACCTGGTTTATTCAGTTACTCTATCCTTAATAGATTTTACACGACCTATTTAATATGATGGGCTCCATTTCTTAAAAATGATATATTTGTTCCTCTCATAGCAGTCACACGGAAATATTTTCTTATTCTGGATCCATTCTATGGTTGTCCTAGAACATTTTATTTAAATTTTTGCTCATCATCATTTGTCCTGACGTAAACAACATCTTCCTGTTCTTGAAATGCTTTGATGTTATAAATATAAAGAGAATACAAAAGACAAACAAACAAAAAACCATGAGAAATAAATTGAAACAGCAACAATAACAACCAATAACATCAAGCAGAAAGAGCAACCCAAAAAGTATAATTAAAAATAGAAGAAAAAAAAACAACAAACAGACAAACTCATGAGACAGTATAATTCTGCAAAAAACATTTCTTTGTGGAATTCCCCAGTGATGTATATCCTTTCATGGTATCTTTGGCTTTTCCGGAATATTTTGACAACCACAACAATAATCGCCACGCTTCGGAAATCGGAAAATGACGAGCTGCTGATCCACATTTAAGTGGAGTTCAGGAATCAGGAATCATGTCTACAATGAGAATTACAAAAAAAAAATTTCAAACAAAGAATATCTTTCAAACGTTTGGTTCAGCGTGATCACAGTCTGAAGGGATTCACTTCTGCAAGCATTTTAACGCCTATATATTATGTGTACACTCTAATCACAGTTGAACTAAGTTGAAAACTGTCATGATTTCGAAGCAGTTCGTTTGAACACAAGAGAAACTTGATCCCCCCCCCCTCCCCCAAAAAATAAATAAATAAATTAAAAAATGACCGTATACAATTATACAGACTGATAGTGTCTTGTTTCAGCATTTATCCTGTCCATGGGGGAAAAATAGCTAGCGAATATTTATGTATTGTTTGACAGTGTCTTAAACTGGGTACTGAATAATGTAAGGATGAAAAAACAAAACAAAACAAAACAAAAATGCCTCCATATTTGTATTTTTGTTATGTGGGTGGATAACTTCATACCTTTTGGCGCTTATTGCCATAAATTGATGTATGCAGAATGTTGAAGTTATCAGATCTCCTTAAAGTCTTGTTAATTGTGAAACTCGTTAATAATAACTTCTTAGACGTAAGCGGGAAAACATTTTGAACATGGTGCCCCTCGCCTCCATAATTATAAACCGGGCATTTTTCTTTTTTTTTTTAGCACTAGGAAGAAACTTTTTGGAAACCCCACCCCTATAAACAAAAACATAATCCATTAAGCAAACCTTTTGATGCTGTCATGTTTTACTTTCTCTGAGCCGAAACTCCTTATAGCCGGCAGCCGCAAGTAGAGGCAGGAAATTACATATTAATGGTGCGGCATGAATTATTCGTTGTTTCCCAAATATTATGAAATACCATATCCCAATATGCTAAAATATTCATCATGCCTAGCTATGATCGTTCTCGCTTCTTCATATCTTTTAATCTTCTCACAGAGAAGTTGCGTCTTTGATATTGACACTCTCTCCTTTTCAACTCAGCCCTCGCTCCTCACCGCCTTCCATCCTACACCCCCGCTCCTTTCCTTCCCCCCCCCCCCCGGGCCCCCCAACTTTTTTTCCATTCTTGACAACCCCCCCCCCCCCACACCCCTCTTATTCCCTCTCTCTCCCGCCGTCTCAATCCCTCGCTAGAATGCCATTGAAATAAAAGGCAAGGAAAAAAATAAGTGCCTTCTTTCTTTCTTTCTTTCGTTCTTTCTTTCTACTTTCTTTCTTTCTTCCAAATGACATGATAGCGGTAGCAGTCGGTAGCACGTATAATTACCTAGATAGGATGAGCCCCATTTTCTCCTAGTATTTCAACCACAATAGGCCTAACCCCAAATGATAGAAGTTAAAAAAGTTAAATATCACACGTATCCTTGGCCACCAAACACCGACAAATACAATTACCGTTGCCGGGAGATGAAAAGATAGGCGTGCAAAATGGGATTTGATGCTAAATCTGCAAAATTGTGTTGATCTGATGTTGGTAGAGCCCGATGGGTTTCCCAGACGTACAGGCAGTCATCCAGCTCGGTCTTTGCTGGCCGCGTTTGATAGAAACTGATTGTGTTTTTAAGATACTCTACCTGTATTTTGTCTGAATTGGAAACATAATGAAGTGGAAACTGACAAGCCTTTTGGCGATGACTTCCGAAGTAGCTTGCGGGTTTGCAATTAAGCGCAGCCCATTTCCCGTGAATCGTCTCTTTTTGATTTACTTGAGTGAGCCTCTCACTGTTACTGAAAGATCTCATTCTGAAGTATTTCGCTAGTGAGCGCCGCCGCTCTTATGTCAATATGCAACAGTCGCGTCTTTTCATTTCGGAACTAACAGCACTTTACTGCGTAATCCCGACTGGATGTCGGCTTTACTTCCCCCGCATTAATACCTCATAAATCTTTTGTCGAGCGCTGCAAGGATGTATGTAAATAAAACGCTCTATCATGTTACACATTTACGGCATATTCTAGAAGCTGATGGGAAATTCAAGACAAAACAATATCCTCGATGACAAATTATTCCCAATATAACCAAATAAACGTATAAACTGTTGTTATTTTTGGGGATGTCAGCGTTTCATGTTCCATCTTTCTGTTGGCCTTTACTGTTTGTAAGCTCTCATGGAGATGTTATGAATAGGAAATCAAGAAAGCTTCCTCTCAACAGTTGGTGCAAAGAGATAGACTACATTTTTGTATTGGAGAAAGGGGAACTCTCACCAGGAATGTTTATGAACCTGCTGAAATTTCATGAAAAACATGTACTTGAAACATAATAAGCTGAACTGTAAGATTTTACATAACAAAGGAATAACGTTCAAAATTAGACATGGTCTTTCTTTTGAAAAAAAACAAGAAAAGAAAAGAAACAGCCAAACTGTTTTGATTTGTTCCCTCTCTTTACCTCCAGCTGCTCGGTTTCCAGGAGAATGTTAAACTTAATAAAGTGCGATAGAGATACATAGCCCGATATTGCCGAGAACAAAGACCACGCTTGGAAAAAATGAAAGAGACTAGTACAGAGCCTATCTTACGAAAATTGTCATCTTCTTCTTTACATTTTGTTTTATTTTTTCTTCTTCTCTCCCTCATCTCCCCTCTCCCCTCTTTCCCACTCCCTTTCTCTCCTGTTCTTTTTATTTTCTGTAACTATTGGTTTCCCAACATTGATGCGATTTGCAAGATTAAGAAGCGAGAGACGGCGTGAAATTATTGCTAAACTTCAGTTGTAGTCAATTACTCGGTGTCCTAGGCCAACCAGTCATCGTTCATCACTCCCTGCTGCCAGTTCGTTTGCCACAGAAAGGGTCCTCACACACTCTTTGCTATCTGTTTTTGTGCAGCGTAGGCTTAGCCTAGTGATTGGCCCGCATGATACTAATATTTATTTGCTCTGACAATTGATACGAACTGAAATTTAAAATTATTCTATGACTTTTTATCTTTTATTATTGTAACATTAGGTTCTTCTTCGTGGAGTATAATGGAAGGTTATCATTGTCAAATTTCTGGGTATTTTGATGATAAATCTTACACAGAATTCGTTTTGCATTTGGGAAAAAAAATCACAATTTCTATTTGTTTTCCTAAATGCTATGAGGACCATTCTATGAAATATTTTATGCAAAGGGCTATATGATATAAATCTGTTAATGTTATATCGTATACTTAAACCAGCTTCAGCTGTAGTAGTGATGAAACAGAACGCGCACACTGCAGTTTCATTACCTTTGCAGTATATCTAGCCGACTCTCTGATACTCTTAAAGGACTTCAAACAACACAATGGCATTGACCTAGACAGATAGCTTTATCTTCTGTTGTCTCTGTTATCTGTTTTTATCTACATCTCTCCACCCATCATCTTGTCCTCTTTCTTTTTCAGTCTTTCTTGTCCTCTGTTTCCTATTTCCGATATCAGTCATTTCAAAGAACATTGTGAGCTCTTTCCAAGAATACAGATCTTGGGCTTCTGGCTAAATGTGGCCAGGAGTTTATGATGCATTTACACATTGACTACTGCAGTTATAAATGAAAGGCAGAAATCATTTGAGTGAGATTTTAATGGAAATCTTTCGGGGAGATTTATCGTGGATGCTGGGAATATTGACATCGTTTAAAAGATACAGATATTTCTTCATTGATGGCTGGGAAGAATGAGGAGACTAACTGCGAAGTGTTCCGTGGTATTCCAACTGTGAGGTAGATGAAGTGGTAATAAAAATTTTAATTTACGTAAATAAGATTTGCAAATCATTTTCTAGTCCTCCTGGGCAACCAGGACTTTCGAAGTACGAGAATTTTCTTTCCAATGTCCTTAGCTTACCACATCGTGATTTGTGTATCCCCAGGTACATGAAATACTTGTATCCATACGAGTGTGAGAAACTGAAGCTGAGCAACCCGTCAGAACTTCAGGCAGCCATCGACGGCAACAGGCGGGAGGGGCGGCGGTCCAGCTACGGGTATGACATGTCCCCCGGCCCCACCCTAGTCCCCTCTAGCCACCCTCTCAACGGCAGTCTGATGAACGGGAAACTGGGCAGGTCATCACCATGTAAGTTGCACTGTCTCCAACTTCTGCTGAGCGAATTTACGCAACAACACAGCAGCATGGCTTCCTAAAATTGCTCTCTGAAACTCATCATTGTAAACTATATTTTCACTGTGTTAAATGATTAAATGTTTCTATAAATGCATCGATATCAGTAGTTTCATTTATCTAGATCGAAAAAAGTCTTATTGACAAGATGTTAGAATCATAAAAATTGTTCAACATGGCTCAAGGACAGAAAAGACCTTTCACGGGAAGTAAAGAGGAAAAACCGAGGTTCTGTGGTATTAGAAACTAGACTCCATAACATTTTCTGTCACACTTTGATTGCTTTTTTTATGATCTTGGGATTCATTCCCCTCCCTCAAAAACGTATGCTTGGCTTCAGTGGTTTCTGAAGTCTGTGATGTTTCTACTCACAGTGTCCTTTGACGGAGACCGGCCTGATGTGCGACATCTGGCCAGCACCAACGCTCCCACATTGGCCCTCAACCCAGCCTTGATGCCCCTCAGCCATCACATCTACAGTAGTATGATCACAGAAAAACTCAGGCATACCTCTCCCAGTGAGTACTAACCATCAATGTCATTGATGAACATGTAAGTGCACTGCTCACTAACACATCTCTAAGACAATAGCATCAGTCCGACTTACCTCGAAATACAGCTGATGTCTTATGATGTTAATGAGCTTCAAGGCAAGCAGACAATGTGGATGAAACAGAAACAAAAGAACTATGTATTAATTCACTTCAAATGACTGTGCTATAAACATTTGTTGTTGTTGTTGTTTTCAACATTTTAACACTGTCCCGACCAAATTATTATCTCGTGCTCAATATACTACGTGTGAAGCATATTTAATGCAAAACATCTTGATCGCTCATACCGAAGTTAAAAATATCAGTCGCTCTAGAAGAAATGTATCAGTGTATTCAAATATATCTACCAACTTCACGTTCTATTTCTAAAGATTGTGGCAGGCAAAAGGGTAATAAAAGTAGTGAAAACGACTTATGCCCTGATGGCAGAGCAACGATAATGGCGTTAGGCGATTTTCCTATTGATTTATGCCCTTGTCGTTTTCTCCTTCTAACACTCTGGTCACATCAACATCTTCAAGCTCGAAACTTCACCCAGAGACATAGTACTAGGCCTAGTTCTTACACTTTTACTCATTCCTGTCTTTCTCTTCTCTTCTTTACCCAAGTTGTTTTTCTGTCCCTCCCCTTGCTCCCCTTTCCGCCTCCGATTCTCTGTCATCATCCTTTTCTTCCTGAAAGATCCTCCTTACTTTTTCCTCAGAACTGTTGTCCGCGTGCGCTTCTACTTATTGCTTTACTTTCAGCTTTATTACATAGGTTATATTTTGCACTATAAATCTTTCCTTGACAACAATATGCTTTTGTTGTTTTGTTTCTTACGGAATGATGCTCAGTGTCAGGCATGATGACCCTAAGCTCACAAACAAACATCAATGGTCACAGCTGGACACACAGTACTGTCATCTCGTATAACCATAATCTATCTTTTTACAAAACAAATTTGCGAAGAGAAATGTCTATTGAGCTTGTTTCTGTATGTGTGTATATGTGTGTGTGGGGGGGGGGGGGGGATCTCTCTGCTTTTCAGCTATTTAAAAAAAAAATACTGAGTGGGAATGGACATTATAATGAAATATCGTGTAAGATGATCTCATTGGACAAACGGGATGTTCGCCAGCAGAATGACAGTTTTCGTTTCCATTGCTGATAACAGCCAGATTGACAGCACAATTGTATCCTTTGGTAAGAGATATCTAATATCCGATAGAGAAAAACAGAATATTCGAAAACTAACAAACCAGTAGATCTAGTCATGATTTATCCTGCAGCAGTCTCTATAATCAACAAGATAGGATGACAAATAAGAATAACAATATTTTTCTTGCTTACAAAAGCCAATTATTTTTCCTATGACAGTTTTATAATTATGAACATATACTATGTTTTTATCCAGAGGTGTTTATTGTCGTTGTTTATTTTTAAAAAAGAAAAAGAAAAAAGTTTGAGTACAGTGAATTTCTTGCATTTTCTGAGACAGGTGCTCTTTTTTTGCCTGTCTTTTTAGCGGTGTCATTTTACAAGACAGTCTCTGTGTTAAAAGGAATACATGAAAGACATGTTCATAATAAGAATTCTAAGATTGTACGTGATTTGTATCAGTAGATCATAACAGATATTCTTAACAATGAAGAATGAGAGCCTCTAAAGAGTAGAATTACACGTACATATACTTTCATAAATGTTATCACTACCTAGCCAAGTAAATTATAATGTTATTATCGGTTCACATTTTGGTTTAGATTGATGGTTAAATCCTCTCAGATGTCTGGCATTCTCTCAGTACACCTTTAAGAAAATTTAAGCCAATCAAAGTGATTAGTCTCTCATACACAAAGATAGGGGGAGTCTGGGGAATCTTCCCGGCCATTCTAAAGTTTACACTAGTCAAGGAACGGTGTGACGTTCATGTGCTGAAAAGTGCGAGCTCATCGAATTCAATTGTCCTTTTGTCATCAGTTCAAAAATTATACAGTTGACGTCCGAGAGATACGCATGTATTTCACTGCATTGGACAAATCCACCAAAAAACAGAGTTTGTCCCAGTAATAGGAAACTGACTCCTCCATACAAAATACGGCGAAAAAAAAAGAAAAAAAAAAAAAAAAAGAAATGAAAAAAAAAAAACCCAAAATTTCTTATTTGGTAGGTAAAAGGCCTTTAGCTGGCGGATGAACAATTATATGCAATATAGCTGGTACCAAGATACAGTTACACTTCTTACACCTACATTTGCTTACCCTGCTTAGGTCTACGTCTTATCTTATTTTTTAATAGAGTTCAAGGCGTGCTGTAACATTTAATAAACATACTTCTGGAGAAAATCAAGAAATAACATTATTCACCAGCAATAACAACAGCAATAACTATCCCACCGTTATCTTGAACCAGTTGTATTTTACGATCTGGTGCATTAAAATGTCTGCGAAGATATGTTATTTATGTTTGTGCATTATTATGTGTCTGTATAATTGTGTATATGAAACTGTGTGTGGCTGTGTGTGTACTCGTGAGTTTTCCTGACTACTTCACAGTGACCTTACGGGGTTCAGAGAGGGCAAAGGCGTAGCTGATGTCTCTCAAATTTCACATATCTCTCTTGATATCAAAAACTGAGCGCTCCTGATGAGTAATCCCTTAAAAGCCCCCATGAGTATCACTGTGCTCTGAAGTTCCATTAGACACAATCGGGCCATTGTATTTTTTTCTTTATATAATTCCATTTTCTCTCTTCATTTTCTGGTGTCATAACCCCTGGTATTGCCCTATCGGATTCAAAATGAAGCCCCATCCCGGGCTTTACACAATAGCATCAATTACGAGATCTGGCGTTTTAGGGTTAATATTTCTATAGCCTTGTCTGCGAGCAGACCATGGCTTGAAATGTTGGAGCCACTCGGGCGCAGCCGCCTAAGGTTAATAACAGGTTTCACATAGCAAATTGAGGTGAAATAAATTATTTGCCACCATCAAGTGGATTTGAAAAGGACTGGGTCTGAATCGTGGTATCCTCCGTGGAGCCGAAGTCGCTGGCTTACTTGGTTGAGATTAATTCGCAGGACGGGGTGGATAGATTACATTCAAACTGATGTGACATTTAGAACAGAAAATATTATACTGATTTCTCTCTCTCTCTCTCTCTCTCTCGCTCTCTCTCTCTCTCTCTCTCTCTCTTTCTTTCTCTAAATAGACATAAAACATCTAAAGAAATTTCAGTTTTGTAACAACATAAAACAGTGAGAAATAGCAACAATAACAATAAAACAATAACCACCCCCAATATTGGGAACAATCCCGAGATGAAAAGGCATTGCTGCAGCAGTAATAACAAAATGATCATAAAATGTATTCAAAGTAAATTAATATTATTTCAGAGATTGATTGCTTCAAAGCGAAGCGCTTTGAGATTTCATTTTCTTTTCAGACATAATCAATTATCGTCTCGGTATAAGGTCAAGACTGTAATCAATTACTTTTTTATTTAACTTGTCCCCCCCCCCCCACCCCTCCTCGTCCCTTCTACACTGCCAGACATTACTTGATTCTTTGTTGAGATGTTAATGAAACCTTTTATGGTCATTTGTGAGCCTAAGGGTCCTCTATTAATTTGTGTGTAGTTCTTTCTCAAAGAGGTTTCCACTCTTAAAGTTCTTTTACTATTTCATGTTAGAAAAACGTTTTGATGCACCACTAAATTACGTTATATGTTACAGCGGCACCAACTAAAAATGCATGTCTTATCACAGTCTGGGGAGCAGTGATTGTCTATACTTCAGCAGTATTCTCAGTCATTAAGAATATAATATTCACATAATATTTTTCATCCCTCACTTTTTCAACCCAGTCTTTGACAAAAGCCACTGCTTTTGCAACAGTAGGCCTATTATTTCTCAGTGGATATAGAGCAATCTCGTTGTACAGAGCTTAAAGCAAGAGGGCATGGCTTTAATATATTATTATCGATAAAACGCTATTTGACCCGCCACTCACATTCTTTCTCCCTGACAGATGAAGACAGTCTACCTCCCACCCCAATGCCAGCCCATCACCGGGGGTTGACGGAGAGAGACGCCATGGCCATGGAGGCCGCCTCGAGGGCTATGGAGGAAGCCACACGGAAGATGGAACAAGCTACGCGGGCCAGCATGGAAGAGGGGCCGCCCCGGAAACGTCTCCACACAGAGAACGAGCGGGTCTTGCCAACCAGCATGCACAGCGCTCACTTCAAAATTACAAGTCGAAGTAAGTGGCTGTGCGTTTTACGCTGAAAGACTAAAAAAAAAATTAACTCGTCGTGTAGCTCTCTACAATGCTTCAAAAACCCAAACTGGCAAACGACAGTTGAAACATGCCCTTTAAACCATGCCCCACTAAATGAATAAAGTTCCTGTCTTAACTCCTCCTCCCGTTTCCTTGAGTAATTTCATTCTTATACCGAATATTGAAAATAATAATAGAAATATTATTCTCAACTTGAGTAACCTGTGACGTCAAACGCTTTCTGGAAACTCTTGAAAACCTTATATTTATTTGACTCTGCTACACGATTTCCTGTCGGCAAAAAATTTTCTTTGCTCGTTTTTAACACATACCTTTTTGTTCATTGAATGGAAGTCTGAGGTAATTAACTTGGTTAACACTTTACCTTCGACACCCATAAAAGCTAACATTCATAGGTCTATACACTGGCCATCCTAAAGCTAGAAATAGTATTCTTTTGTAAAACGCCAACATTAATTGTATATTTCAAATGTAGAACCTTTATGCTGTCTTGTATCTGAAGCCACATAATTTCAACAAGTGTAAATATATAGGCTATACTTGTGCTTCGTATGGAAAGAGTTAACCCGATTAATCTTCCTGAGCACAAATCAAATATTAAACCATGCCAGTTTTTGTTATACTATCGTCTGCAGTAAATATAACTCAACCTCTTTGACAGTCATGTACAGTGATACCTCAGCAAAACTTTCACATTCCCAAAGAACATCAACATATCAGCCGCAAGAAGAATACTGAGTCAAATAAATGCTTTATTGTCCATGAACTCTTAACTTTCCGGAGTCAACGAGATGAAACTATGTTAGACATATGCTCCAATTGCAACGACGACAACGACAAAAAAGATAGGAAAACAAAATATTCGTTGTTACATATTTGAAGAAATATATACCTGAGTAAAAGATAAGATGTCGACTGTTTTAGAAATTTGCAGGCGGCAAAAAATAAAAACAAAAAGCGTGCGAGATCAAAACAATTAACTTAAACGGATTCCGTTACTCAAACATACTGACGAATGGTAAACAAAATGTTAACAAATTTGAATCTCGGATTACGTAAAACTGTGAAGCCCCAGTCTAACCGCGTTGTTTCTGTCTTTGTAGATGACGGTCGATCGGACATAGACACATCTCTGGTCGTCAGCATGGAGATCAATGGGATCATGTACCAAGGCGTCCTGTTTGCGCAGCATCCCCACCGGCTGGGCGTGTAGACACTGAAGCAGTGATACTGCTGTCCTCACAGGGAACACAGGCTCTTCGGTTGTATGTTTATTTATGAGACAAATGTGCTTGTTTATGTTGTAAAAGTTCATCGTTGGCAGTTGATTTTTCTTTATGTTCCAGTCGATCGCTATAATTTTTTCTTGGCATCCAGTCAGCTCATTTGCTGAGGAAGATCCAGGAAAATGAAGAAGAACAAAAAGAAAGTCGCACGAGTTTAGAGTTCCTGTTTTGGTATCCTTAAAAAAAAAGGGGGGGGGGGGGAGGCGGGGGTCTAAAAAACGAAAAAGAAACCAATTGGATAGATAAAAATAAGAAAGAAAAGGGTCGTACTGTGTATTTCAAATGCTGATGCTGAACTTCTAATTGTGTTGTTACGTGAAACGACTGGTAACAGTTGATGAAACTTGACTGTGAACCTGGACAAATTCTTTATGCTTAAGTTTCATTGGCAAATAAACATGTTGTCGCCGTACTATTATTACTGTCAGGGAACATCGGCATTTTATGACAAACCTACTATCCGGTAGGGTGTGAGTATTATTGTTAAAATAATTGTGCCCACTCGACACATACATAACTAGATATGAGCGGAGAATATCATTTTATTTCTCATCATAGATTTTTCATTGACATTGTGGTTGTTTCATCAGTCATGTAACTGTAGTGACCGTTATGACAGTCATGGATATATTTATTGTACAAAGTCATATTATGATTACACAGTTTTTGTTTTGTTTTGTGAGCAAAGAGAACAAGAAGCCAAGCATGAATGTATATGAAGAATAGTTGAACATAAAACAGCCAGCAGACTGCATCTGACTGGATGTATTATATATTACAATATACTTGCATCATTTCATCGACATTTTCAAGTTCAGATGGGCATGAATAAGAAAGATATTATTGTTTACATAGTTATTTCTAATAAAATATAATAATTACCACTATGATGCTTTTTTTTTTTTTCATTTGTTGATAGCAGCAGTGAATCAGTTTTTATTTTACCCTAGAATTCCACTGTTTTTGGTTTATGTTCCAGTTAGTTAAATTCATGTTTATTGGTATATTATATGAGTGGATAAATGGTATTACTTTGGTTTAAAGTGGGATGAATTTGCGGGTATGCAATATGCTTTTGATGCTATTGTATATGTGTTGTCGCTGTTTGTGAACGACATGTACAGACATGAAACCAGATCTCATTACAACAGTTTGTATTAGATATTGCATTGATCTTATATAGGTAAGTCATGAAATTGTATGTCTTGTTTGGATCAAAGCAATTAAAATCATGATTGTGTTATCTTGTTGGCAGGGTAGCGTGCACGAGATAACCATCTGTATTTGTTGGAAGGGTTGGACGAATTGTTTTATGTGTTTTCACAATTAGTCAAATAATTAATCTTAACAGTCAATTGGCCAGTCTATTTAGAATGACAGCAAACGCACTAAAACCAACACAGTTCTTAGGTAGCAGCTACTTCGACAACTTGCCACCAGTACAGGGGAAAACAAAACTGCACTTACCGATAGCGTTGACACTGGTGTTCAAAGTACATGACTTCGATTTTCATCGACCAGCTAACAGAAAAAATGATCATGTTAAAAAACAAACAAACTATATTGATTGATTGCTATCATTATAATCACTATTATTATGATTTTACGAAAAATGTCTTAAAATTAAGACGACTGTCTACCGGAAACTAATCAAATACACCATCACTATTATTATGATTATTAGCATTAAACTTCTATGTGGAAGTGAAAATTCATTTCGGTGTTATTTTCTTAACATTAAGGAAAAAAAAAGATACGCTTATAATATTTATAGTCAAGTAAATCTCTTCCTTATTTTAAACAGTTGTATTATCAGTTTTAATCTCTTATTACTGAAAGAAGGAATAAGTATATGTAAGCTGGAAATGTTAAAAAGTTGTAACTTGAATGTTTGAGTAATTATCTTGCCGCAATATTCCTGTCATTATCATTACCCATCATCGTTGTCAGTATCATCACCATCGCCATCGTAGGTATCATCGCTCACCACATCAGCATTGTACAGAGATATGTTGAATATTGAGGCAAAACTGCTAACTTTTGTACGCCAATGAAAACAGAGAACAAATACATATACGTGTATACTAAGACTTGACAACTGCTGGGGGGGGGGGGGGGGGGGGGGGCTTTTTCCTCCCCTTGGTTCTTCCTGGTT